>JAHWFP010196699.1:13849-36861 GCA_023313725.1 Lithobius niger | reverse complement strand
ATCCGGAGGCTTTTAGTAGGTTTGCCGGATCGGATCCGGACCCTCACCGGATCTTTTTTTTTTTGCTTTCCATTAAGGTGGGGGGGGAGGAGATGGACACAAAAAAAATATACCCAACTGCATGGAAGAACAAAGCTCGTTTCGTTTTCGTCCTCCAAAATTGGTGCTGCATATTTCCTTTACATGGAAGGACAAAGATGAATAAGTAAGCGTAGTTATTAGTTAACAATTAGTTAACAAGCTACATTTAAAAACTCAGTTCTGTTTATTTTTTGGTGGGGGGGATAGGCTAGGGGATGGGAGGAAGGATGCCAAAAAAAAAAAATTCCAGCTAGGCCATATGTCAGCGAGGACTTTTTTTGCCACACATCTTTCTAAAATTTTTAAAATATTGGCCTACATGTGTTCAATCCACTCTTTAGTCTTCTATAGGCTATTATGGGGGAAGTCGGAAAAATAAAGCCGTTAAATGAGAACTGGTAAACCTATCACACAATTTGTTACTTTAAGTGCGAGGAAAAAAAAAATTGAATACCCTAGGTCAAGTCGTATATAAAAAAAAAAATGCCTACACATGGAAAAAATCTAATGTTGAGCTGAAACTTGAATTTGAACATCACAATATACCCAACTACATAATTTTCTTTGGGGGGGGGCGGCTTGAGAGACATTACCCAACTGCATACCTTCCCTTACATTTCAAAGTTGAAAATTCACCTTTTTTCACAAACACAAACAAAATAACATGAGCGTAAAAAAGGTGAATTTTCAACTTTAAAATGAATTTTCATAGTAGACAATGCGACATTTTCAAACTTCCTTTACATGGAAGGACAAAGCTGAAAAAATATGTACGTACGTAGGCCTAGTAACCAGCTAGCAGCTACATTCAAAAACTCTTGAATGCCAAAAAAATTAAGTTGAATTAGCCACAGAAGGCCAAAAATAATTCTACAGGTAGGCTTTTTTTTGCCACACATCTTTTTCATATTAGCCTACATGTGGGAAGACAAATCTGCTAGCCTTCATCTTTTATAGGGTATTATGAAAGCGGTGGGAAAATAAAGCTGATAAAACTGGTAAACCCACCACAACAAAATCTAATATATCAGTCATATAAAAAAAAAAAAACAATTCTTGTTTTATTTTAAGGCAAGGTTGAAACTGAAGACATTTACGCCTACATGGAAAAAAATCAAATCTGGAGTTAAAAACTTGAATTGAACAATCATTAAAATTTCTTCAAATTTTTCGACAAAAAAATTAATTTGTCTACTCTTTCGGGACAGAGTCGGTTCCTGTTTGGTGACACGATTGTTCCTGTGGTGCTAAACATTTTCTCACTAGGTGCTGAAGACGGGGGACAAGAAAGAAAATGCCTGGCGACGTCACCTAGGGGTTTGGCACATGGGTTGATTTTTACATATTTTGCCCAATACGCGAAGGGATCCTGCACGTCGTTGTTGTCGTCTACCAGCGGTATTGTTGCATCCTTTAAATAGTCTTCTACAAGCTGATCTGCTGTGACTGGCCTTGAAGAGAGTGTTTCACTTTGGCGATTTGCAGCAGCCTGTTTGTTTTTCATAATAGAGGCAACTTTAAACTTCTTTTTCGGTGGAGGTCCGTCAGGCTGTGCTTCAGGTATTGCTGGCGGCGTTACTGGCATTACTTTCTTAACTTCGTCTTTCAAATCTGTAATTGCAGCAGAACATGCTGCCCTGGATTCAAATAAAGTGTCTTTAAAGCGCGGGTCAAGCAATGTTGGCAGTGCAAATAGTCGGTTCCATTCCGAGTTCTTCGGGTATCGAGCCACTAAGTCCCTGTTCAATGCACGTTTCATCGAGGTTACGCCCACATCGTCTTCTTTTGGTTCAAGGTCTGATTTTATGGTTTCAATTAATGGCAGAATCATGCCAGCAGTTGCATTGTCGCACGAACACATTCGGGTTACTTCCTGGAAAGTGTCCAAGACGTCCACTACTTTAATCATTAGAGACCACTGAGCTGCATTTATGCCAGTGAGGATGTCCAATTTCCTGCATGTGTTGATGACAGCTTGTTTTTGTTCATGGAGGCGTTGCAGCATGTAATAGCTGGAGTCCCATCTAGTAGGTTCGTCTTGGATAAGTTTGTGGACAGCTACCCCCAACCTAATTTGCTCCTTCTCCAGCTCATGAGTTGCAACTGGAGAACGATGGAAATGTCCAACCAACTTGCGTGAAGCACTAAGCAAATTAGCTGCGTCTTTTTGCCCAGCAAAACCAGCGTTCACAACCAGTTGCAATGTATGGATAAAACATCCAAAATGTGGATATCCCCCATCTCTAATAGCAGCATTAATATTGGCGCCGTTGTCATGAACTACGGCATTAATCTTGTCGGTCAACTCCCACTTTTCAACACAGGTTTGAAATTCCATCAATGTCTTCTCAGCCGTATGGCTTTCATTAAAGGAAAGGGCTTGCAAACACAAGTTAACTCGTTCAAAATCCTTTGTCACGTAATGTGCAGTGAATGATAAATAACTATCATTAGCGTCGGACTGCCAAAAATCCGTCGTAACGCTAATGAATTTTTCCTTCTCAAATGCTTGTAACACCCGTTTACAAACATCGTCGTACATAGCTGGTATAGCAGTTTCACGAAAGTACTTATCTGATGGCAAATTGTACCTTGGTTCCGCTACGTGTGTATAGTTTTGAAATCCTTTGTCGTTAACTACACTGAACGGCTGCAAGTCCAAACAAATCATTTCGGCAATGGCGTTTGTCAGCTGCATGGCACGAGGATGGTGAAAATCATACTGTACTTTTTTTTCCAGGCAGGCAGCTAACGTCGGCTGAATAGTCAAGTTAGAAGTTGCGGGGGCTATCTTCTTTTTCGATTGAGTTTCTTTATCGTAATCATGGCTGTGCTGGGTCCTTACATGCTTGAGAAGGGCAGAGGTTCCGTAAGTTCGAATATTATCGCCACCTCTACTAATTGACGAACGACATAACTTACACTTTGCTTTTGAAGAGTCATTAACATCTACTATAAAAAACTTCCATACAATACTCGATGACCGGCAACTCGTTGCTGCTGATGCCGCCATTTTCACGATCGAAGGAAGAATGAAGGATCGCGCAAAACCGGAAGTAGGCGTGCGCGCGTTCAAAAAGTTAACCTTGTTAATCCAGACTAAAACTTTCAGTTATTAAAGCCTTAAAACGTTCTACCAACACAAAATTAACCACACGTTGGTTATAAAAATTTTTTTTATAGAAAATAAAATTAAAATTAAATTAATGGCTTCAATAATCCAAGTCGTTAATTCTAAGTTGCTGGTTTGGGGCAATCGGACCGTACGCCAACCGGAAGTAGAAGTGTCTGAATGTAAACAAATAATAGGCTTAACACAACTGCTAAATGGGCTGCTACGAGATTCTCTAAATGCTGTAGGCTGACGTATGTTTAATTAAAAATTCTAATTAAAGGCCTTACCTGAGTAAAATTCAAGTCAGATTGTCAGATTGTAAAGGGATTACATTTTATTTTTATTGTTTAAATATGGTTGAAATAAGTTGTGGATTTGGTTGGAGATTCGGTAAAACTTGACCGAATCCGGATCGAATCCGGATCCCACAGATCCGGCTTCAGATTCGGTTCGGATCCGGATTCGGTCGATCCCTAGTATTGCCATAACTAATTTATATATACTGTAGCAAGTGACGGACATTTTTAGCGAGTCTGTTAAAAACGGGATTTTGTTTCAGACAATCTCGGTATAACCGAGACTTACTGTATTGAATATCATCTATTCATCGATAAACTTTCTACATACAGACAACAGTACTGACAGTGTTGATTGAACTGTAGGCAAAATAGTGTGCGGGCCAAAACTCCATCGGTCCCAGAAAAACACAACAATTTATATCGTAGTTAACTGGACCTAGAAGCGTGCTATACTAAGCAATACCATCATGCTGTTTGTAGTATAGGCTCGATTGATTGGGTTCTGTACAGCCATCTTCAAAACAGATCTCAACTAACCGAATTTGGAACAGTACTGAATAATCTAATTTATGGTCTCGTGAAAACTTATTTGCTGGATAAAACCACACTTACCAACTTCATGGCAGGTAAAGTTTTATCCCTAAGCACACCCTTTGTGGCACTGAAACTGGCCAACAGCTCGCTGTATAACCAAGCATCCGGGTTAGCACCTAGGGATCCAATACTGGAAAACTGGCCTATTATAGGCCAGTCACGTCCAACGTCTGAAGATGGCCCATTTTCTAAAAGAACCTAAATTGGTAAGATAAAGTATTAGCTTCCTTCTAGAGAAATAGCAAGTTAAAAACATCAATAGGCTGAGTTGGAAAGGTTCTAAGCACAGTCATCCTTGACAAGCCCACTTTAATCCAAGAGAAAGGGATACACACAAACCTTTCTTAATTTCAAGTGACCAAATGCAGATTTTTTCATACCAGTATGCCTCCCAGGAGTGGACCCAATCAAGTATACTCTAGAATAGGACAAAAAAATGATGTGAATCAGAACAGCGCAAGCACGAATTTATAAGAACCCCCATTCTTGATACTACTAAATGTTTAAGATTTTCGTTCTTACAGATTAAATGGTTTACTTTATTAGGTGAAATAAAAATGCAAGAACCTTTAAGGAGCCCTATTAACAATTTCAAGGAACCAGTCCTGTACTTTACCACAGCCACAGCAAATTTAAGCGCACACTCAAACACTGTTAAGCACTTGACATGTAGCCCTGAATATGAAAACTTCTGAAAAAGGGTAAAAACAAAGAGCTAACCCGACTAGATATATGATAGGGGTGTGCAAAACTTGAAAAGTTCTGGCAGAAACTGTAACATGTACTTGAACTCGGCTCATGACCTAGCATCCACAGGCCATTTGAAAGTTTGATTCTAGTACAATAGAGACATCAACAAATTTTTGACTGATTTTAATGTTCGAATACATGAAATCGATATTAAGTATTAACGCAGCAGTTACTTAGCAAAAAAAAAACCCAACCTGAAAAAAAAACCTCACAAGAAAGAGTAGTGAGGGCTGCATTCTGAATTTCTTTCACAAATTGGAGCACAAATTTTCAAAATTCAAAGATACAGTACAAACAAATATCATGTCGAATTTTCAACAATCTGGCTTGCTGGTGGTGTTATTACTCAGCCGAATGTCCTTTTCAGGTTGTTTTCAGTTCCGTCTCATCAACCTCTTCTTTTGAAAACGGCAGTTTTCTCGTTGCCTTCTGTACTAGTAGGGGCCGCCTTTTTCGTTGCCTCTTGCACTAGCGGCCATCTTCCACTCTTTTCTGTCTAGCACAAAATTTGTTGCAGAGAAGATACTGTATGGCAGAGTTTAATGGTCGCTGGATATTCATCATGATGTTGAATAACCAGGGATTTGAGTCCTCTCAACTGCATGTTCCTGTTGGAATTTGATACCAGTAACGTTTCAGCACCACGTCCAAGAGAAGGGCATGCTGATGAACATCCACGGACCATCAAACCCAGCCATACAGTATGTTCCTAGCAACAAATTTTGTGCGAACCAAAAAAAAAATGTGGAAGAAGGGCCCCACTAGTATCAGAGGCAACGAAAACGACGACCCCCACTAATACAGGAGGCAACAAGAAAACCACAGTTTTCAAAAGAAGAGGTCGTTTTACAAGAACGACCAAGGAACTGAAGGAACTGAAAACAACACCTGAGAAGTAGTCGGCTGAGTAATAACATCTCCAGCAAACTAGAATGTCGAAAATTTGCCAAGGTCAAGTACCGTTAATCGTGTAGGAAATGCCCACGGGCTTGTAAAATTAATTTGTTTAAAATTGGGGGGTGGGCAGCATTATCTATCTTCTAAAGTAACTTCTATCCAGGGAGGGAGTTTTCTATCACGGAAAAGCCAGCGATAATATAGTCGCCGACTTTATACATATTGTGTTTTTGCTAGATTGAATTCAGATCAAGCACGTCAATGATCAATCGCTAGGCCTAATATTTCCAACTTTTCTGTGATCACAAACGCTACCGTGAATTGTGTTGGATTAAAAGTTGATTTTGTTAAATGTGTGACGCTTTTAATTAATTTTGCCACAGAACAAACCAAGATTTAAGTGGATGAAACATTGATTTCGTTAAGATGTAATAAGATTTTAGTTAAATTTGCCACCGAAAATCGATGAATTTTAAGGGGTGGGCGTCAACAACAGTATATCATAATTTTTGAACTTCAAGCATTTTAGGGGGCTAGGCGTTAGCATTAACTGGGTGTTTAATATGTGATTTACGGTATTTGTTTCTGTGTTTGAACTTTGAAAATTGCTTAGTTGTGGTCCAATTTGCAATGGCTTTAAAAATTCAAAGTATGTGACCGAAAATTTCTTAAGAAAAATCCTGAAAATCTGGCACCAGTACTCGTGAAACGAAAAAATATATATACGATTAGGACTGCATATTAGGGTATTATTTTGTGTTTTTGTAATTGGATGTAAAATTTCTGAACTATGGTCTTCGTATTAGTGCCACGGGACAGCAATTGAAAAAAAAACAGTTCAAATTGCATGCTAAACTGCCAAACTATGTCCAAATTTGGGAAAATTACAGAAGAAAAAAGACGAAATACAGTATAAAAGGAAAGAATTTGACGACAAATAGTGCCAAACTTTAGAAAAAGCGGAAATTAGCTAATTACCAGAAATTTCTTACAGTTAAAATAAACAGGAATGACAGTGATGCCTTGTAGGGCCATTTACTACCAGCTCGGAAATCAAAACTACTTTGAGCAAATCTGTTAACTAACTTAGCAGAAGAAAAATCATGGCGCTTAATATGGTCACACCATTGGAGAAGTTCAGGTGTCCCATAAGCCCCCAAGTACTCAAGCATGTCCCTCTTGAACTGTGTCGGTGAATCAGTTTTGGTAGGGGGGTTCTCTTCTGGTAGTGCAGGAAAAACTGGACTTAGCCATACCCTGAAATGAAACAAAATAAGAACACATTAAATTCAACTGAAACTGGCTCAGGCAGGAACTAGTTATGAATTCAATGACCAATAGCTACGAACCCTTGGGTTTTTTGATGCCAGTCACCTGGAACAAGATTTGCCGTGAAAATTGCTATTCTCATTCCATCGTCATACAATAAGAGCGACATTTTCCTGCAAAGTTAAACAAACAGGGCCTTGAATTTACATTTAATTATGTGTGGGGATGGACTAATATTGCTATTGAACGAAGAACTGAACAGAATCTTGGCAATACGGTAAAATCTCGTTAACTCAAATTCCATTAAGTCAAACAATTTGTGCTATTTGGTTGGCCAATACAAAATCAACCTCGTTATCTTAAACTAATATTGGTTTGGCAATTTGGCAACTTGGCAACTCCGGTTTGGCAATTTTGTTACATTGCCGAGCTGCTGAGCCGATTCTCCCAGAGCAGAGCATGATCGGCAATGCTCGATATACCAAGCAATTACGTCTATTTAACCGAAAGAGCGGTGCGGCTCGCGTCTAGTATTGGCACGTGATCCTGGGGCCGATGGACACGGAACGTGAGCTTCATTCTGGCGGTTACTCAATTCCAGTCGATGATTTCCGTCGAGGCATGGTTCCTGCTGAAAGAAAGTTGAGCGACAACCACAGAATTCAATACAGGAACTAAATTTGCACGAAATTCGTGCAGATTAATTATTATTATTGCTTTATTGTGCTTTTTATGCTGCTTCGCTTTCATATTACACTTGGTAACAGGAGCATTGTTTTGGTAACAACAGGCTATTTTAGTGAAAAGATTTGTTGTTTCTCGAAGCCCGCTAGGTATTAAGCAAGTGCTATTTAATAAAGATGCTCAGTTCTGCTCGGAAGCACTTATCGGCTCGGTTCTGCTCGGAGTACCAGGCATTTTTTGAGCGCTCAGCTCGGCAGGAAAAAATATTCTTAGTACAGCCTTACTTGACACCACACATTTTTTGTAGCTTTCGTACCTGAAAAAGTATTTCTATTGTTTTTTCTAATGGACTAGTAGTATATTTAATATTATCTCCGTTTAACTCAAACTCCGCATAACTCAAACTGCAAACCCGGTCTCTCTGGTGTTCAAGTTAATGAGGTACTGTTTTACTATACATTGCAATCGAATCAAATGAATGCGTTTACACTTGAATATTTGTACTCAAATAATAAGGTAAGTCATATCAGTGTGCTGCTAGTTTCATTATATTGTTGGTAAATTTGCATTTGTGGTGTACCCAAGGTTTAAGGGCACGTTCACGCAACCACTCGCTTTTGCATTTTCGCAGCTAGAAGCTAGAAATCACCTCAAATTCTAACATGGCGGCGGTTTTATGTCTGCTGCCTCGCAACGAAAACAGCAAATAACGTGAGTTCAGAAGCGTTTGGGAAAATTGTTTCGTCATGGGGAATTCTTTATATTATTGGCACGGATTATAAGACTGCAAGTATTTACTCAAACGATGTTGGATTTAGCTAATCCATTCAGCGTTGTTACCATGGCAGTGTCACCTTTGCCATCGCGATTTGAGTTCTAGCTGCGAGAATGCAAAGGCGATTGGCTGCGTAAACGCGCCCTAATGCAGACTAAAGGATTTGAAAATGCCATTTCGAAAGCCCTGGCTAAACAAATTTTCTTCTGTAAAATCATGTAAGAGTATCAATTTTAAATACAGTAATTACAAATGCAAATAACTGAATCTAAGCTTTAGAATTTTAAATGATAAATTTACCTTTCACTCTTTTTATAAAGAATTAAATTTGTGACCCGCAAGGCTGTACCAAACCGAACCGAACTGAAGATGGCCAAACAGTAAGTGTTTGGTTTGGTGTTCGGCCTTTCAAAAGAAAAATATCGAACCTAACACATTTCCACTTCTAGTTGACGGATTTTGATGTTTATATATAATATAAAAGTTTATTTCGATGGCTCGAAATTCAGGGTGAACTTGTGTGTGCCATATAAAATAGATACTATACAATAACACTAAAGTAATTCCATAATATGAATAATGGAAAGGAAATGTTGAAAGGGTACACAACATTTTTTGATAAGTACAATTTATGTACATACATCTATGGCATCAAAAATAAAATAGAATGCAACAGTTCAAATCATAAAATAAATAAATAATCATCACGAAATGTTTATCTCCACAGCATTCACGAACACCACCCCCGGACTTGGTAGCAGTTTTCCACATATAGTTGTATACAGCTTCAGGAAATTATTTATTGGTAGCCTTCCACGAATTAGCTACTTCCTCGAGTCTTCACATGCTTTTCCCTTGACGTTGTATGATTAAGGAATTGTTGTTTCGATAACGATTGGCTTGTGATGGTCGGCCAGATTTGGATTCCGGGCGACAGACGGTACAGCTTCAACTGACGGTCTTGATTTGACTGCCATTCCTAGTTTGACTGTCCTTCCCGCTGCGACTGCCTGCCGGTCCTGTTGGTCACGAGACGACTGTGGAGAACAATGTCTTTCTCTAGGCGTTTACGAGTTTCCAACTGCATGGTGTTGGGAGCAACGATTTTCGTTACCGCGGTTATGGGTCGACTAACAGATGACCTACCAGCGAGGATGCGCTGACTGCTGCAAAAGCAATCTTCTTAGCCTGGATGATATTCGATTGCAGAGGAGCTAATTTCTAGAGAACAACATGATTCCCCCCCCACCCCAAACTGACGAAATACTAAAGGGACGGATCCCCGATGCAGACTGTGCCACAAGAAGGTTTTCGAGCAGGCCGAAACTGGCATCGACCATTTGTTCAATTTCCGCAGACCATATGGCTTCGGAACCAAAAATCCTCTCATTGATGCTTTCTAACATCGTCTTCATGTTGTTCTGCATCTATCGAATAGCATCCAACATGGTCATTTATCAAGCGTGCGAACGATCCAACGTACAGCTGGCAATCAATGGAGTGGATGCTGCCGTCTCGCTGCAACTATGGCCCCGGTTCATTACGTCAGCGGGAAGAAAATCGTTTTTATCCAGTTCTTCACGGATTACACGCTCATTTAAATTCCTGCTTTTGCCAACGACTACGCTGGAGTTCCAGTTGGTAGAACCAGGAATGAAGGAAGCCTTTGATTTCGTCATTACTGTATTCTTTACAAACTATCAATAAAATTGCATTCAGGGCATCTACGGCACAGTGGTAGACGATCCCCGGGTGTGGTCGATAACGGCAAGACCCGCAAACAACTTCTCTCCCCATGATCCAAGCTAGCATGCACGGGAACAGTTACGAAAAAACACAACGAATAAACTACATCTGCGCGCTATGCTGTCCACCAAAAAAAGTGATGCTACAGCCAGCTGGCACCAGGATCACACGCGTGGTTGTGCCTGGAGGCACGCTGGTGGGCAGCATGAAAATGTACAATTCATGGGCAGGTAGAGAGCATTATGCTCATAATAAGCTAAAGGTAAGGAGAGTATTTTTGGACGGAGTAAAAATGTTAATTAATACTTATTTGATGTTGACTGAACTCTATAGTATTAATATTAACGTAAACCTAAAGGCAGTAGGCCAAAGCCAGCTTAAGCAAATAGTTTCCAATATGTCAGTGGGTAAAGAGAATTTGATCCAGTTACCCACGGACTGGACAGCTTAGACAGATGCTGTGGGTTTTCTCAGGAAGCAAATCCTGTAGATGTGCCTGCTTTGCTTAGGGATAAAACAGAACCCTGTGTCCAGTTGCACTGCAAACGACTGTTGAGAGGCAGACTAGCACTTGATACAAGTGATGGAGCTGTACCGCTGGTGAACTTAAAAAACCAAATAAAAGACACGAAAATCTGTGCAACTTGACTCACACACCTATTTTTTATTTGTATTTACATTTATTTACCACTTGGGTAGATGGAGCCTAAATTATTGACTCGGGAACTTAATGAGAATCAAGTTATTTATTTTTCGTGATCTTAGTGGTGTTATGATAACCATATTACATTCAGACCTGCACCCCACCTATGATGAAGCATGGCTAGCACAGAGGAAAAATGAATGAACACTACAGAATCTCATTATGTCAAACCTTACTTTTCGGCAAAACTACCAAGAAACAGCGAAGAAAAAACTAAAATATACAGCTCGCAAATTGTGAGAAATGATTCAAACAAAACAAAACAAAAAGTAAAAAATATCAACATTTTTCCAAGGAGCAAAGCACACAACTTACGTGTGATGAGTGCCAAATGGGATCTCAAGTTTTGCCTGCAAAAAGGGAAAGAAGTATTACACTTTCCTGCAAGTTCTGCTTGCAGATAGATTGAAGGATGAAACCTGTTACAAAGCAGATGTACTTCCAAAAAACAAAGGTTCCTAACAAGGAGATTCAGCTTTTAATATTAATAAATGCTAAACCCTTCCAAAATTCCATTCGGTTACAATTCTCAGAAGCAGGTCTTCATTAAATCTTAGTTGAAGAAGTACAGTACTGGCATTGAAATATTTAGCTTCTTTTGGTGTTGCTTTGGCCATCGGTAGAAACACTGGTAACAACTGTTAGAACGAAAGACAATGCTGAAACATTGTTGGGCCTTATACTCAAATCAGCTACCTACCTACAGGACGAATGGACTAGACCTACCAACTGAGTGAATTGCACGTGAAGCCCTTGAGGAGCGTGAAGCTAAAAATTAGTTATTTCAAAAAGCTTGTTAATAAAGCCAGACAGTTTTCACTGCAATATTTACATTTTGGGTTTATATGAAAAAACCTTTTAATGCCTTTATTATTATTAAACTCGCCAAGTACTGAAAATGGGGGGGGAAAATAACCTTGCTCCCCACCCCCAGTAAGTGTGTTAGGAAGTGCCTGTATCAGTTAAAAAAGCCTCCAACCTCACATTGGTATGTGATTGGTGAAAGTTGATCTTGGCTAAGCCTTAGCTACAGTATAGCTGCAAAACCACATTTCCGTTATTTGCTCAAGAATATAATTTGTAAAGCAGTAAATTAGTAAAGTAGTAAATTATAGAAAATTTTAAAGTAAAACTAGTTACAAACAGATTTTTTTTTAAGGCGGTAAATTTGAAGATATTCAATGTATCGGTATTGGATCTGAATAGGTATCTCTTAGTGATTCAAGGTTTTTGATAACTTTACCAAGGACCTCATTTGTATTATGAAAAACATTTTTTCACATTGCATAAAAAAAATTAATGCAATACCGGTGTAGATGCAAAACTCCAAATAGGATGTTGAAGAATACACTTGAGGATAACATTAGTCCATGTAAAGTTAATTGGTTGGTTTACAGGCGCGTGTGGGTGCATTAAATTATCGCGGGTCAAAATTTTTTATTTGAATCTTGGTCCATCTGCTAAAAATCGTATTTCCGCCAAATTTTGACATTCTCATATACCATTTTAACCGGCTCGAAGCGAGCTTTTCGATGGTGCTAATTTCAAACCTCTAGCTCAAACCACTAAAAAGTTACGTGCCAAAAACTTAGAAAAACACTGAATACTAGATCACAAATAAAATGAAATAACTTATTAGCAATACATTACATTTTTTTTGTCATATATTATATGTTTTAGGCTTTCTTCACATGTTTTCAGCTTTCAGCTTTACTTGTTGAAGCAACGGGGTCAGTTAAAATAAAAAATAAAATAAAATGTCTGGTTGCCAGGTGCTTCATTTGCAACCTCGTCCGTAAACCAAACAATTTTTTTTCATGGCCTTATACTGCATGGAGGACATTCTTTAACTTACTTGGGAAAGAGAAATATGTGGAAATTGGCTGGCTTCTCTGATCAAAGCCTTCTTCGATTCCCGCTGTTCACCATGTACTAGAACTAGCGGTTTCGATCTGAAATCACAATTAACATCTTAAACTCCATAATGAAGCAAAATAAAACATAGAAATACCAGGGTAGGGCATGGTTGTTTTCTGTTTTTGTTGCCTAACTCGAAACATAAATTACCTGGTTTTCCATATATAACAGTTCCTTCCATTGAAGGCTCAATCCCTAGCGATGAAAAGTTTGCTTCCCTGCCATACTCGTAGTTCCTTCTGCGCATGTGCGCATGCCTCCATATAAAGCACCCGAGTCAAGCTGGCTTTATCTTTCTTTCACTCAGGGTCTACCTTGGCGACTGAGAGGGGAGGCCGGGCGGGTGAGTGCAGTGTATGTTTTCGGTTAGGCAACAAAAACAGAAATCAACCAGGCCCTACCCTGGTATTTCTGTTTTTATTGCCGATGAAAACATAAATTACCTCAAAAGATCAGCAACTGCCGTTTACAGTGACTTCTTGTTAACATCACTAAGAAAAAGAATAACACACTACCATCAATGGGAAAATTCCACCAGTTCAACAAGAACCCCCAAAAGTTCCCTCTTAAATTTTCGCTGAAGTATTCGGGCCGTTAACCTTCATCAGAACAGTACGCAACGAAAGTACAAATTTAAAAACGAATTTAAAAAGCACAAATTTAAAAACGAAAGTTACATGGTTGCGGCTACCATCGAGCAGACATAATTGAGCAGGTCTGCTCGGTGGTAGCCACAACCATGTAACGTTCGTTTTTAAATTTGTGTTTCGTTGTGTACTGTTCTGATAAAGGTGAACGGCCCGAATACTTCACCGAAAATTTAAGAGGAAACTTTTGGTGGTTCTTGTTCAACTGGTGGAATTTTCCCATTGGTAGTAGTGCGTTATTCTTCTCCTTGGTGACATCCATTACCTGTTTTTCCTTATATAGCATACCTTGTCAACATGGCGGTGGGGGCCAAGGTTAACGATTAACTGTGCTACGAGTCAGCAGCCCCAGAGTCAACTGACCCTGTAAACTTTAAATCATCCATTAATCGCTAGTAGACAGGAAACTTGGGTAGAAAAATTGCGGTCGCGGTCGCAGGCAACATGCCTCATGCAGGTAGCGGGTTTGTCGCCGAGACCGAAGGCAGTAATGGATGTGTTTACGTGTTCTGGGCGCGAGGAAGGAAAACCAAGTAAAGTATGGTTTAAATTCCTCAAGGAGATGAACAGGACCGAAGGGTTCTACGGCGTGGAATTTTCAAGGAGCGATTGAAAATGTTGCAGTTGGTCAGGGACCACAAGGCGCATGAGGAGAGATCACTCAAAATATAAAGAAGAGGGACCGTGCGATCGTGGAGGCGGTAGTATGGAGAAGGTAGACAATACCGAAACATACTCCGAGCAGATAGAAGAAGACAAATTTCCAAGAAGCGTCAGAAAAATTTTGAGGAGCCGGCAGAAGATGTTGCAGCCGGCTGAGGACCGCAAGGCACACACGAAGAAGTCACTAAAGAGATAATGTAGAGGGGTCATGCGGCCGTGGACGCAGCAGTACGTAGAAGGTAGGCAATACCGAAACATACTCCAAGCCGATAGAAGTAGACACATTTCCATGAGGTGTCACGAAAATTGTGAGGAACTGGAACTGCAGTGGCGGGCAGGAGTTGGTAGTCTGTGGTGCCAGGCACAATAGGGTCCCGTCACCAACCAACGAAGATTCACAACAGAGTGGAGGCTGGCCGAAGAGGTAGAGCTGTATGCGAGGTCTTTGATAGACGAGTGGCTCCTGTTCTGCAAGATGAGCCTTGGAGACAAGGGACAGGGGACAAGGTGCCAGGAGAAAAGGTTTTAGGTGTCGTGGTAGATTCGGCTTTGAGGGACCGCCGGTCGAAGCAACCGTGGGCGTGTTCTGGATGAACGTACAGATGGTAAATACAGTAAGAATATAGTCGGGGGGGACCAGAAGGGGAAAAGGGAGACCGGAAACTTTGTCCAGGTCGGGGAGGCTCGCGAATGCATGTCCATCAAGATTGTCTTGACAAAGCGAGGGCTCGTAAACGTTGGAGTCGGTCGGTGCGGTCCTACTGGAGGCTGAGCCAGGGGCCAAGGCCTCTCCCCCTTCTCTGCAAAAACGAAGGCAGCCATTAAGGAGAGCCAATGGATCAACGGGCGACTGGATCAGCGGTGTTGTCCTTTATAGGGCAATGAAGCTTGGCAAGGGTGACTGCAGAAAAAGGTGCGGTCTGACCTGAGGGTCGGTCCATGCAGGTTAGTGTATATCGCGGTCCTCCTGACGTCCAAGTAGTTGTTGTCACCCTCAGGTGCAAGTCAACGTCAGGACAGACTGGCCCATTCGAGACTGTGAAGAGAGGCCGGCAGAGCCAAGCCTATGACAAAAGAAAACGAAGCGGTCGGTAGGAGAAAAACAAATGGTGCACCAATGTGTTAGGGTTGCAGTGAAAGAATCTTGACACTAAGAAGTGAATGGTCGCCTGCAGTCCTTCTGTAGCTTCTAGTGAAAGAAGCGCTGTGTGGCTAACAGCTGCGGCCCTATAGTGTCGTGGTACGAAACTGTGGCCTCCTCGGGTGTCCCTAACAGGACGTGGGGGACCGTGACCCAAGGCCTGAGGGGACCGTGGACCGAGACATAAGTAAATGTTGATTCGTGGACCTAATGGGGGGGGGGGGGGTGCAGCTAATCAATGTGAAGAATGCCGAAAGGCGACAGGAGCCACTGGTCAAAGTAACCCCGCAGAACCAAAAAATGTAAAGACGTAAACAGCTGAGCGGTTGACACGTTGTAGCCAGTGTCAGCAAAGGTGGTCACCAGGAGACAGGGCACAGGAGACTGGAGTCACGTAGATGTAATCGTAAATGACAGAGCGTTGAGTTGTAACTGTAGTTCAGCTGTATGCTAGGCCCACGACCCAGCCTATTGTGGCTGTAGCGGCCGATCGGTAAAGAACATCCGTCGTGTACTGAAGGAGCAGTATAGCAAGGTGGTCTGGAAATAAGTAAACAGAAGCCGAGGAGTTGGAAACCTGGAGGAGCGTGGATTGAAGCAAAAGGGTTCGAAATGTAGTCTGGGGATCGCAGGGCAACTTGCTGCACTTCAGGAAAGAAGACCAGCTACCTGACATCCCTCCAAACCCCCAGTGGCTGAAGGATGCCCAAGCTGAGAGACAGCGAACCAAAAGCCCCGGTTGTCTGCGAAGGAACAGAAGATGTCACTGACTGGTGAACGACACGAGCTGCAGCTGACTTGGACTGAAACTGCGGTGCCCTTGGTTGCCCCTGACAGGCCCATGGCCTTGGGGGACCGTGAACCTGGGCCCGAACTCCCCGCTCGTTTGCAGGAGTGCAGTAGGACAACGAACGACAGAATCTGGAGCTGTAGCTGCGGTTGAATTGAAGGGTGGAAACAAGCTGCAGGTTCATCTGTAACAGGTGCGTCGACCAACTGGTGGCGTACTGAATGCACAGAATAGATGCTGCGGTCCCATCAGGTGACCCCAAATAGGTCTATGGGCAGGGGGGATCGTGAACAGAAATTCCTGTCCTCGAAGAAGGTGGACCGATGGCAGTCCATTGAAAGAAGGAAGGGCACTGGGCCCAATCCCCGGTCCCCCGGGTGTCAGCAAAGGGATGGAAAACGCACCGACGGTCAGGTGGCAGCGCAATGACTGAAACAGACATTGCTTTGAAAACAAATAGCATCTTCAAAAATTAGGTGGACAATGGGTCGCGATCCAGTAATAAACGGCCCCAGGCCCGGGTGAATGATGTACATTCATGGCAGCAGAAGGATGCTTGGTTGCCTGGGCGTTCGTGCTGAGGTGCACGGACGCATAAACACCTGGGTGCTGGAACGCAGCAAAAGACACACTTTGTCTATTCGTGGGACAAGGGACAGGTGGGACAGCAGCCGGTCGCCCGTGCTGTAGTACAAGGACGTATGAACAGTGAACACCCGGTCACAGAAACACAGCAGAAGACGAGCCCCTGTCCACCCGTGGGACGAGGGGAGGCAGCAGCTGGCTAGCTAGCTAGCTATTGCAAAACTAAAAATTCGCCAGTGGGCCTCCCCGTGTTAGAGTACACGGGCGCATGAGCACCTGGATGTAAAAATGCAGCAGAAGACATAACTGTCCACCCGTGGGACAGGGGGCAGGCGAGACAGTAGCCTGCTGGTTATATAGCTAGCAGAACTTGAAAATTCGGTAGCTGGATGCCTGGTCGTCTGGTCGTCAATTGCCCGGTCACTCGTGCCACATAGCACGGGCGCATGAGCACCTGGGCGTAGGAACACAGCAGAAGACAAACTCCGTCCACTCGTGGACAGGGGACCGGTGGGACAGCAGCCGGCTGGCTAGCTGGCAGCACTACAAAAAGTCCGTAGTTGGATGCTCTGTCGCCCTGTCGCCCGTGTAGTTGGATGCTCTGTCGCCCTGTCGCCCGCAGGAGCACCCGGGTGCAGAGAGGCCGCAAGGACTAGTCTGCGGCTGAAGAACAGAAACATTTTGGGTCAAAGGAGACCGGGCCAAGTGCCCAAGTGAAGGTCCTCTTTGGGGACCGCCTTACTGTCGCCAGACGGTGGTGCCGTAGGGAGAAAGATGAAGCCAGCTCAACTCGGGCACTTTATATAAAGCATGCGCGCATGTGCATAAGGGAACTACGAGCAAGGCAGGGAAACCAACTTTTCATCGCTACGGATTGAGCCTTCAATGAAAGAAACTGCTATACAAGGAAAAACAGGTAATGGATTTTTTCGTCGACAATAAAAACTTATTTTCCATTCCCGGCATGGATGGAAAATACGTTTTTATACCTAGAACACCCAACCCAATTAAAATTTAGCATTATTGACTGTTTAAGACTAAAATTCCTGAGAGAGTTGAAAATCATGTATCCATCACACCAACGCACCCATAGTATAACCGGATCTAGGCACCTCAAGTGCCTTACTGTTATTGATCGGTACATTCAGGAGCACTGTTAGTGGCAATGATGAGGCGAGACAGGGTGGGTAATTGCGAAGGTATTCTAGGGATAAAAACACATTTTCCGTCCATACTGATAAATGGAAAATAACTGCTTTCATCCCAGAATACTGTCTCCAATTAAAATTGTGAATGGTACAGACTTCAACAAATTGGCAGGTGGGCAGCATGCCATCATTGCCTCTTGGGTTAGTTGAGTGAATTCCTTGCGCGTGTCTTGAATCTTTCGGTGCACAGTGAGTGGTCAACGTGAAAGCGAAGCGGCCACTAGGGAGGTCATGCCTCGAAGATAGTGTGACGTGAAGGTGGTGTGAAATTTCCAAAAGGACTTAATTTAGGCAGCCCAAGAGGCAGAGAGGACTTGAATCTGGTGGGCTCCTGTTGACATTGTCAGAGGAGGTGGATTCAACTGTGTGCTCGTAGGCGAATCTAGGAAGCGATCATGTTTGGTGTATCTTGTCACGTACCAGATCTGTACGGAAGGAATAAGTCTGGCCTTTTCTCCACTTTAATCCCATTTCAGGGGACCCAGAGCTGGAATCGTGAAGGACTTTAATTTTTTTTGTGGATGCCTGGGTCTTTGCTCTGAAAGAGGCTCCTGGTAGAAGTCTGACGGAGATGTAGTTTGCTACAAAGCATAATTAAGCCTCATCTATGTTGAGGGCTTGAAGCAGTGTTTCCCAGATGCCAAGGCGAGCAGGAAGCTCTTTTGGGTCTGGAGTCCTGATGATGCTTGTCTCGTTGGCTTGTAGGGTTCCTTGGAGGCTTGTCAGCACTAAAGGTAGCTTCCTCGTGACTGGTCTTTCTACGCCGAAGGCTTTAATGAGGCTGGTAATCCTGATATCTTTGACAAGAGACGTGTTTTCCGCCACCTTGAGAATAGAATTTATGAGAACGGTAAATTATCTTTATCATTAAGAGTATGGTGAGCAGGAGATTTGGTTTGCTTGCTGGCGGAGGTTTACTAAGTGTTCAAGTAGGCAACTGCAGTGGTTTTGTTGCTGTGTACTTGGCGTAAGATCAGGTGTCTTGCAAGTGATGCACGCCAAGGTAGATTGCTCACAGATACAGGACGTCGATAAGACGATTGCATTCCCCTTGAGGCCACGCACCAACAGTCGTCGCGGCGTTAGGGTGAGCACTCCTTCCAGTGGTTGACGCATCCGTGATGAGAAACTCTGTTGGTTCCTCTTCTCTGATGGGAACTGATGAACCAGTGTTAGTGGTGTCGCACCGCCACAGGGCATCTGACGTTGGAAAACTTGGAGATATCCAAATCCCGTCTTGATATGGTTTGGGGCCAAGTTTTCAGTGAGCCTTCCTGCCAGTGCAGGGGGCATACTCTCCATCTGCCGCAGGGGACGAGATCCACTGTAGTGTCCAGGAGGCCGTGATCTTGCGGAAGGATCTCGTTGAGAAGTTCCATGACACGTTCCTTGATGGATAGAATCCTCTCTGCTCTCCAGGTCGAAAAGAGCTCCGAGGACGATGAAGACTGAGGAAGATGATGGAGGTTTACCGTGGTATGAAGATCTGCAAGGATCTTCTTGGAGTCTTTTGTTTCGAAGAAGCCGGTTGTTTAATTGGCATGAGTCCTGATGCCTACAGAATGAAGAGTCGTAAGAATCGGCTTCGTAATTGATGTGAAGATTCTCGAGGTCGTTTTAAGTTCAAAGGGCAATGCCTTGAAGTGATAAGCATTCCCATTGAGAATGTAACGGAAGAGTTCATACATGGGATGTGGAAGTACGCATTATCCAGGTTGATGGACAGCATGTATTTTCCGGTATGCAAATGGAATTCAGGGTCTCTATGTTGAAATTATGCCGTGGCGTAGGTACTTCAAATTGAAGATTAAACGATTCCCTCCTGTCTTTTTCAGAACCTGACATATAAGGCAACAAAAACCAGGCTGAGACCAGTTCTAGTAAATCTCTACAGCATTTTTCAAGATGAGGGCCTCTACCTCTAGGAGGAGATCTGGCATCGGAGGGGTGGCGAAGCACCACGGCAGAGACCTTACAAGTTTCAGTTGATGGAGGAACGTAGGTTTGTAGCTGTGCCAAATTATGGAAAAGAGCCATGGTAACCTCGCTCCAAGCTTCTGTGTGTTGTTGCAGACGGCCACCAACCGAAGACAGATGACTTCTGAGTCGCACCGGGGTATCATGAGCATAAATAATGGCTTTTTCTTCCTTTCTTCGAAAGGGACTAGCTGCGAGGAAGATTCTTTCACTCAAGGTCCCGTCGCCTTGGCGCTGGGACCCTCTTTCTTTCCTGCGGGAAGACCCATCCTTGAAACCCGAGTGGCAGAATCAGCGCGACGTGCATCACAAACAAAAATGCCTTCTCTGCAGACAAATCAAAGCTCTTTCAAAGAACAGAGCCAAGAACAATTACGCCATGCAAGCTTTTTAACAAACGTCCTGTTTAGTTTGGATGATTGCTTGGCTTTAGTTGTCGAATTTGCGTGTATAACGAGTAACTCGGACTAAAATGTCCTTTGCCATGTTATGCCACTCCAGCTTCTAACTCTGTCTGTCGTGCATGCAATGCGTTCTTCCTTATCTATTTTACCTATCTATCTATCTATCGGATGCCTGTTGCCACTGCGTTCATAACAGTTTGGCTCTGGACGTTGAAGTAAGCAGCAACGTGGTACTTGGCCAAAGTTGTTTGTCTGCAGTACGGTAAGAAATACTTTTTTCAAATTAAAAAACTCATTGAGGAATAGCAGTGAAACACAAATCAGAAAAATTTAAAAATTCTACCAGAAAACTTACCTAGTTTTTGTAGGAGAATTGGAATTCTCTGAGTATCCGACCGTGCGGTTCTACCGTTGGGTTAACGTCATTTACCGCCGACCCCTGAAAAAAATTTTAACCAATCCCAGCACCTCTTTTCACCTTCTCCTCGTCACTTCCGGTCCGTCTCCCATCACTTCCGCTCTCCCTGCTTCACCACTTTTGACAAAGGCCCACACCTTGCGCAAGGGAGGTGGGCGGGCACCCACGGTAGAACCGCACGGTCGGATACTCAGAGAATTCAAATTCTCCTACAAAAACTAGGTAAGTTTTCTGGTAGAATTTTTAAATTCTCCAGCGTATCCTCCCTAGCGGTTGTACCGTTGGGTAGACTGGTGGTAAGCAAGAGTGCAAACCACGATCCACCCGAAGGTGGTACCACAAGACACCTACCGTGGCAGCAAGACAGTCCTGCCCAGCTTCCACAACCTGTCCCTCCTACGACCAGAGGCACCCCTGCCAGAAACACAGCATCAGCATCCAGGCAACTCAACACACCCCCACAGGGCTCGAAACGAGTGGCAGGTCTACCGCAATTAAGCGACGCACTGTGTAAAAGGAAACCACCTAACCACGTAGTCCTGATCGTGTCGGCTGACACGGACATGCAAATCCCTTTCTACCTTACCGGCAGGCCCAGCATCGCTCTCGGTGTAGACACCGGTCAAAATCATCCTGATGTCCTGCCGAATCACAAAACCTGGCTACCAGGAAACAACCTGGACTATTCCAATCCACCGCTCAGGGTAATAGTCCCTGGCCTTCACCACAACACGGCACCCAACGGAGTGGTCCAAGCCCGCTGTCTCACAACAAACCGCCAAACAACTGCTAATTTCCTGTTCTACCGAAAAAATTCCAGTCCTCGCTCCGCCAACAACCTTCGTAACACAATCCAGATCCACCTGGCCACCTACCTTGGCGACCCCCCACTCGTCGCAGAGTTCAGCCAAGGCCCTGCCGAAGGCACTACCATTAAGATCCATCCAACTGTACAGGCCGGGTTCGCTCCCAGGCCTGACTCAACTGCACGACCAGCCCCACGGCAATTTCATGCCCAGGGGGCCCCCCCCTGACCAACTTCACTCCGCACGGCCAGCACTCGTACCAACGGCTACCGAGCCCCCTCTCATACTCAATGCAACGAAGCCTTGTTACGTGCCAAAGGCTACCAGCCATCACACGTACAACGCCGCATAGGCCCTTCAACAGCACCATCATGGCGTGACCGGTAAAGGTCACCTTAGAACGCCCTAAAAGTTAAAACTTGCCTACAAGGCTGAACAAATCCAAATCCCCCGCAAGGCCTTACTAGGCCCAACCTGTACATACTACTCGGGTCCAACCGACAGTTCAAGGCAGGCCTCCCAGGCCAAGCCTTCTCCCAGACTGCAAAATCGCACCACGCAGAAGCCTCCCAGGCCTAAAACTTATCACGAGGCAGGTCTTACCGGCTAAAAAACACCACGGCTCCGGGCATCCCCGGCCACAAATCCACCTCACGGCAAGTTCCACACCAGGCCTTAATTCCACAGCCCTGTCACCCGGGCTAAAAGCACCGCCATGCAACCTAGGCCAGACTCTTATGCCAAGGATCCACAGGCCAATCCCTACTTTAAGGTTACAACCTTAAAAATTTTAAGTGATAGTCTACTTTGGTTTTTTAAATTATTACTTGCAATATGATTGTAAGTCATAATCCAAGGTTACACCTGTCCACTCACCCCGCAAGGCTTCACTGGTCAGTGGTCAACTCACCGCAAGCCCCACCAGGCCTACTGCCATTTCAGGATCTAACCAGCCAACCTTCTCTCCTCCCGGACGCACCGTCCAAAAAACACACCTCTAAGGCCTCACTAGCAATAAAAGTAGATATGCAATACTCAGAATAGGTTATTCAACCGACCATAAACATAACGATGCTTAACAGCACCGGCATACTGCTCTCCTAGGCCGAAACTGGCCCTCCTGGCTCCACAGACAACTCCATACCCAGCGCCTTTTCGTTCATTACGAAGCTCCACTGGCCAAATTATCTCCAAGTCCTTTCCCGCAACATATCGCAAGGCGCCATGGCCAAATCCAGTACGGCCCCCTGGCCGAAACCTTGGACGACTCTTTGGCCAGATTCCCGAGGGTCTCAGGCCAATAAATTCCCACAAGTCTCAACGCCCCAAAAATTTCACCGAGCCTTAAGGCCGACAAGCCTCAAGGTCATACAACCAACCATTCATGGCCCTACGGCCCACCATCCGATGCCCCACGGCCCACCATTCGAGGCCCTACGGCCTAAATTTCTCACGATCACACGGCCTAAGCTTCTCACGGCTCTATGGCCTAAGCTTCTCACGGCTCTATGGCCGAACTGTCTCACGGCTCTATGGCCGAACT
>JAHWFP010196699.1:0-13839 GCA_023313725.1 Lithobius niger | reverse complement strand
TCTCACGGCTCTATGGCCGAAATGTCTCACGGCTCTATGGCCGAAATTCCACACGGCTCAACAGCCTAAATTCCACACGGCTCAACAGCCTAAATTTCCGAAGGCTCTACAGCATAAAGTTTCAAATGCGCTACGGCCTAAAGTTCAAAATGCTCTACGGCCTACTATGACCTAATTTTCGGAAGGCTCTACGACCTAAATCTCCGAAGGCTCTACGGCCCTGAACCTTTCCCAGGCCTTATGGCCAGGATCTCTTAAGGCTCAACCAACCTTAGCATCAAGGTCCTCGTCTGAGCCTCCCTACTCACCAGGAACCAACCTACCTCAATCCAAACCGGCTATGTGCTTGACTACAGGACCTCTCAGAGCGTCCCCACCAAAACATCAGAGATGCCCTTTATCGGAAACCAACCGTTTCCTGATAGATGCACTGCCAGCCTCTAAGACCACTGCCATAACCGTAAGACCATCAGCATGCTTCAAACAAGCTCCTCAGCTACAAGGCCCACTGTCACTTAATGCTCCCCGGGCAATTAAACTACGTCCCGCGCAAAAAACCAACCACGTGCCTGCCCAGGCATACAAAAAAAATATATATATTTTTTTTTTTTTTTTTTTTTTTTTTTTAAATTTAAATTACTTTTAACAAGAAAACGTTGACACGATCACCCATCCATCGCACAGTCCAACTGCAAAAAGCCGCAGGCCCAACACAACGGCGCCAGCCAAGAAACAAAACCGTAACCGGGCCCTAAATTCCCAAAAACGTCACTCCCGCGTACAGACGCAAACTTTCCTATAACTAGCAATCACTCTGAACGACGTTCTACGACACAACAAGCAATCAGAGGCTAGCCCTCGACAAAAAATTTTAAATCTCCCTCTTCCATAATTAAATCCACGTCTGAGTTCGGTCGCCGTCGCAAGCCCGGCCGACAAAATAAAATTAAATTAATTTAAAACCGAACTAAAGGTCAACAAAAACCTAAAACTGACCACCGTCAGAAAAACTACCTGAACTTCAGGTCCAAAAGAAACCACCCAGCGCACACCTGCTAAATTCCAAACGGCCTGAAAACCAACAAATGCGGGCGCGCCGATACTCCGGCCATAAGCCTAATTCCACGGCCCGAAGTCCGCTCAGCCGTAAGCCTAATTCCGCGGACCCGTAGGCCCTTCGGCCCCAAAACCACTACACGGGCACAATGCCCCCTTTTTTACTAATCACATCGTACAGATAAGCAAACAACCTGACTTCACACGCAAGTTTCGAGACCACGAACCAAACGTTCGTCACGCCACATTTTCGTGGCTTAGGCCTAACCAAAACGCCGTCGGCAAACCCGACGCGCATGCAACAAACAAACAAAAAGTCATACTCACCCTGACAATGTCAATCCTTCTCGTAAACAATGTAGAAAACTCGTAGTTACACCAAATAAAGAACGTGTGATAACCTATTATCACAAACTTCCTCCAAATACCGTTGCACAACGAAAAAACACTAACTAAATAGCGCAGACAACCTCAAGGGTCGGCGCCGACGTCAAAAGTGGTGAAGCAGGGAGAGCGGAAGTGATGGGAGACGGACCGGAAGTGACGAGGAGAAGGTGAAAAGAGGTGCTGGGATTGGTTAAAATTTTTTTCAGGGGTCGGCGGTAAATGACGTTAACCCAACGGTACAACCGCTAGGGAGGATACGCTGGAGAATTTTGGATCTTTGTAAGACTCGGCAGCCAAAATGAGCAAGGATAGCAAAGGCCCAAATGAAATGATGGTTTCTGACGAGGACCTTGGTACTACTGATATGAGAGCTTTGTGTATTAAAAAGGCCTCCAAAAGCACAAAAATGAACAAGAAGATATGTGTGGTATTACATACCCTAAATATTTTAAATCGGTAATTGATACCAAGGTCATAAAAGTGACTTGAAATTAGTAAACAGTCAATAAAATAAGTGAAGAATTTTGTGGTGAAGATTCAGCACTAAAATGTTAATTGAGTACCATACGTGTAAAGGCATCAACATCAATACAACGCAACACCAGAAGCCAAAATACCACAAGAAGTAGACTTAGCCTAAATTAAAATGTAGTACTAAGGCTATGCAAAGTTAAAAAAGTGGTTCTCGGGCAGAGAAAGTTGAAAAATAACGAGGGATGAGACTTTTTTTTTTAAATTAACACATTCGGTTCTCGGGCACAGAAAGTTAAAAAACTAACGTGGGATGGAGCCTTTTTAAAAATGTTAAACACATTTTAAAAACCTTTTTCGTACTGAAAATCATTTTTATTGGAGGAACAAGTTAGTCGAGACTATCAAAGTAGTGTTTGACGTTTTCAAATGGTTGACTTACACTTAACTCCGGCTTAAAATTCCCCAATCCCGAAAGTTATTGTCCAACATTCAGTTTGCGCCGGTACTAACGCCATCCTGAATTAACGTTTCTGTACTTTTCAAAACTAAAACAAACGAACACAAGCATACGTGTACGTCACGATTCGTTCGTCTACCAAAAGCAATCCATCCAAATAGTGGTTAATGCTTTTATTTCTCATTGTAGGAAAGATATTACTGCAAGGGGAAGGTGTTCACTCCTCCTGACATTAAAAAAAAAAAGAAAAGCCAGATTGCTTCAACACAGCATTTCAAAAGCTATTATTTCGGAAATTTTTATTCAAAACAAGCATAGATCAGATTTCAGAAATAAAAATAAAAAAATAATTTGGTGCGATAACACTGACTTTGGAAAAGTCACTAATTAATGCCGCGTTAATTATTTTTATTTCTGCAAAAAAATCGATGCGGGAGGGCCTGAGAACCATTATTTCTACTTTGGATGGCCTAAGTATTTTAAAGTTTTTTAAGTAGAAGTCAAAGCAACTCCAGAAGCCATCCAGCCCCCACCCCCACCAAAAAAATGGCCTATTTTTATACTCCGAGAATTCAGTGAGGCGAGTTCTTGCAGACGATTTGTAGGCACCAAATTATGTGTCGTACACACTTGAAGAAAATTCTGCCACCAGGCTTGAAATAGTCCCATTTTCCTGTTTGCTGCTGAGGCTGCTGCTTTTCTACTGCTGGTGAGCTTGAATGAGGAGCTGGAGCCTGCTCGAACTCTGCATGCACTCAACGAAGGGGGCTGAGGCTTCGTGGAAAGAAATGGCGAGGAATTCCTGGAACTTAGTATAGTGAAGTACAGTAGTCGAGGCAAGAAGAGCACCCAGACGGTGTAACATTGAGTTGGCCACTCCAGGGGTTTGCCAATAGAGGGCTTAGGTCGAGCACTCAGCATCTTTCTTCAGAAGTATGGAGGCATCCTCAAGCTTCTTGATGGTGTCTTCTCTGGTGCAAGGGAGATCTGCTCTGGCTTCTAAACAGGCTGAAGCAGCTGGGTAGAGAAGATAGACACGAAAAGCAGCTCTTATACCCAGTCGTTTAATACTTTCGAGGGTCTCGACGCTTCGGGATCTTCAAAGCCATGCCAAATTCAAGAGGTACCAAATTCGGCACGACTTCATCGAATGGGTAAACTGAGCAGAACGGGTGGCTTTGACTCTAACATTGAAGAAGTAAATCTTGGAACCGTTGGCTGCAGGGCCCATCCAGTTCAAGAGGTTCACCTTTTCCACGAAGAAGACCTCCATGTCTCAGAACAGAACAGACAACGAGCGCTGCCTGGGGCAGGTCTTTCTTTACGGGAGCTTGCTTAGCATGATCGGCAAAAGACATGTCCGTTCTTAATCATCAATTCCTGGAAGTTGTCATTTCAAGATGACAGAGACAAAATTTGTTGGGTGCATTGTCGAAAATTACTGACTCGATAATTTAATTTCCATAGGTAGATTTAAATGCAGCCCTTGTCTCCATTTTCAGTGGTAACGGAAGAGTTGCCATCTTCTTGAATATGGTCAGCGATTTATAAGGCTCGGCCGATACCAACTTTCACCGATACGATACGATACCGATACAGTCCGTCGCTACTTCACCAATACCGTACCGATGCTGATACTTCAATGCATTACTCGCCGTAAAGTTAATGTTCCTTCCAAACAAAATTTTATGAAAAATTCCCAATCTCAAATCTCTACGAGCAAGCTTATTGCAGTAAGGGGCGTTTTTTGGAATCTGATTTTGGTTTTTGTTAAATAATTTGATAACGACTGAAACTATTAGTACCATTGGAAAGCTCTCGAATGGTTTCGAATGGTATAAAAGAACATCAAATACGGTCAACTTTCGGCAAAATTATAGCAACCAACTAGTTAGCCGATACCACTAGTATCAGTGCCGATACCGATGCCAACATCGGTTCGGCCGAGCCTTACCGATTTATCATTGCCCACTGATAAATCCCTTCGTTCTTCATTCTTTTTTGTAGAATGTAAAGCTCTGGCAAAACCAAAAGGCACAGGCTGCAAAGAGAGGCAGTCAGGCAAAGGGTGTCGCAACGGTGAAGGGCCCAATTTTGGAAAATGGCGCAAGGTGGAAGAGCGAGTCCGGTTCGGTGAAGGGAACCTCTGCTCCTGTAAAGGGAATAAGATCGCCCAGGTAGCAAGACTGGAAGAGGCGGAGAAAAATGGGCTTGCCGAGAAGCGTCGCTCACAAGTGGGTCAAAGTCCAGCAGTGGAGAGCCAGAGGAAAACAGGCTTGCCAAGCAGCGTTAACCGTGGGCGGGTAAAAATCCAACGGTTAACAAAGTGTGGTGCAAATCCAAAGGCTGCGGGTGCTCACAAACAGCAGCGAATGGGAGTCAGCAGACGAAGGGAACCTTGCAGGAATCAAAGCAACCGGCGGAATACTTTTCAATAAAGACACCGACGAAGGGACGGAATTGAAGACGAGCTATAAGAACTGCTGTTGGTCCTGACTGCAGGTTTAAGGTGCTTAGAAAACTGGATCCTGAAACGGGACTTGTGTTTTTCCACACGAGGAGAATGAGTAGCGGCGGCATCATCCCGCAATGGCAGGGAGGCAGCGCTTTGCTTGGATGGCAAGGAGTCGTCGAGCGAAGGGAGCTCAGTCCACAGCGAAGGGGCCTTGACAGTGGAAGCAAGAAGCAAAGGGGCCTGATAAATGGAGTTCATCTTGGACAAAGTGGACTTTTTTTCCTTCTTTTTTGAACTATCTTGGGTGAATGCTCCTTTTCTTAGATTTCTGCCGATGTTTTATGTGCAAGGGTTCAGAAGAAACAGGATCGTCAGTATGAAGGAAGAACAACAGACTGACCCTCAACAATCGGCTTAGGAAAAGCTACGTAATTTTCTCGAAGTGGAGAGAACTCATTTCCCAGCCAGGTGAATGAAGCGTGATCGGAGAAACACTGGAATTAGGAATTTTTTTCGGAAATCGGAGGTGCAGTAAAAAAGGCGGGTGGCAAAATAACTGGTACCAACCGTAATTTTTTTCTAAAATTTTGAAAAATAGGACTCACTTTTTCGGAATAAAAAATTATCCTGGAGCCAGGAAAGTGTTCCCATTGGCTCTTTCTTCTCTCAAAAACAACGGGTTAATCAAACTAATGGTGGGGCAGACACAATCACAAGCTAAATATCGTGAATGCGAAGTAAAACATTGGGAGAACTGGCAGATCTGCAAATTCAATCTAAAAGTCATTTTCTTTTTTTATATAATGCGCAGTTAAAAGCATGACTCAGAAACTAGGTTCCATTACAAGACTTGATTTGATAATGTACTGCAATATGCTTATCTTTTACGTCAAACACAAAGCACAAGTTAAAAACAAGTATGACAGATACTAATGGTTTTTTTTTAGTTTTTATCAATTAAAAAAACAAGATACTACTAAGGAGAACAGTCAACAATTATGGTTGAAGCTTCTACAATTAAATTCAGCAATGGAAGTCTTACCCGATTCAAAAAAATGCAGTTGGCTTGTACAACAGTTTTAATCTACAAGCACCTCGAATGCAACTGTAGTTCAGCTGCAATTCCATACAGAAGCTGAAAAATGCAGTTCTGTAACAGAACTGTAACAGAACTACTGTTTTGAAATGCAGTTCAATGTAAAAACTGCTGTACTTGCCTTAACTGCAGTATGATAGTTTTTTCTAAGGGTACCTAACTTACATAATTATCAATCTAGATATCAACTCAGAGTTGTTTTTTTCACTGTCCTTATCAGGAATCTTCGAAATAAAAATATATTTTGCATTTTGAAAGAGAAGCGGCTTTCCCCAACCAAGGAAATATACAGAGGGGTTGATGACAAAGTTTCTTAGTCCCTTTTCTGCCAGCAGACCCTAATAGTAACTTTTCAATTCACACGACACCTACCGAAACAAAACTTATTAAAACCATTCAAAATTTACTGTACCTAAATTCTGCAGGATATTGTTGCACCAACCATGGAATATCCGTCATGTAACTGAACTACAAAAAATAAATTAATTAGTGGTAATAGAAATGCATGCTTCCTTTAAAGTGATATTAATACATCAAATAGTTCATGCGTAAGTAAAAGACTAAAATTGCAGGGCCCAAACCTGCTTAATTTTAGTTTTTATTGCCTATCCGAAAATATACATTACCTGTTTTATAGCAGTTTCCCCCCTTTTGAGCATTATTCACCTAGAAGTTTGAGAGTTGTCTTCCCTGCCGGGCTCGTACGGTACAGTGAATGCGCGGGCTAAGGCCAGCTTATATAAGCTCCTGCGCAGCGTCCTGTCGGCATCATTTCTCCACATTCCAGAACCTAGCTCGTGGAAGGGAGGCTTGGGCGGGAATTTAAGTAATGTATATTTTCGGATAGGCAATAAAAACTAAAATTAAGCAGGTTCGGGCCCTGCAATTTTAGTCTTTTTACAGCCAACGAAAATATACATTACCTGTTTTATAGCAGACTTTGTCACCAGGAGGAGGGCTAAGGTTCAAGTCTCCCGCTGTACGAGCCGGCGGCCCTAGGAAAGTTAATTCCCGATGAAGACACATCTGTTCCCGTTGTTCTGGTCGGAGGGATAGCGACACTCGACGACGAGTGGCTAGAAAAAGGTCAGATTAGGGAACGCGGATTGCTCAATATTATTAAGGTGGTAGTATAACGCATGCGTCAAAGGGGTACAAGGTAAGTAATCAGACTCATATACCGAAACGGCTTACCTTGTGGGAAGAACGACGACTTGAAGATGTTTTCCAAGAGGATGAACATGATGCCAGGAACGGAACGTCAGGCTGAGGATGAAGAAGTGAACGGAACGACAATTTCTGGTCGTGGTGGGCCTGAAACGTGGGCGTAGGCTAGAAGCGTCATAAGTACGTGTTGGAACTGCGTGAAGAGTGGCATATGCGACAGTGATGATTGTTCGTTTTTTTTTGTTTTTGTTTTGTTTTGTCGTTTCCCTCCTATTTACAGGTTTGAAGTTTGGTGTTCGATGAGGAACGGAAGGGAGGAATGAAGGATGTGAAGTGAGGAGCAATCTCCACGGTCGTCTAATGAAGGAGACGACTGTTGAAGGGAACGCCTCGCTAGCTCCATGGTACATGGTAATGTGATGTGAAACTTGAAGGCTGTTACGGGATCATCCGGAAACCAAGGGCTACCCCTTTTGCTTTAGCACGGCATGGGGAGCAGGGCAAGTCACCAGAAGCAGTCGGCGTATGGGGGTTTATCCCGTGGAACACTGGCACAAATCATGGGGCATTATCAAATTGCCACACGGAGTAATTTGTAATGTGAGACAAGAGTGGTGACTGGGTAGTTTCTCGCCAGAGTGAAACAGGGGAACATAGAGCCGAAACAGAAGGAGACATGTCCTGGATAACAACCGTGGTACCAGTGTCACCAGATTCAGGCGTGGTGAACGTTGTGTAGGTTGATGTTGAAGTAGCTGATGGTTCAACTGCGCTGTGAGTAGGAAGCACTGTTGTGACGGGCGTTGGCGTAGGAACGATTGGTGAGTGTATGTCTTGTTGGTAGGATCAGTAGCAGGAACTGTCGGCAATGTGGCAACAACATGCAGATTGGCTAGAGGTGAAGTTGCTTAAAATGTGCGTACGGACGAGGGCTACCCTGACACCGAGTTTCATCAAGAACGCCATGCGGTGGATGAGGGATCGTGCAAAGGGGACGGCAAAGGTGATGGTGCAGCTGTGTGCAGTTCATGGACAGATGGGGAATGTTCTGATGTTGCCAAGATCCGGCATCCAGGTGAAGGAACGACTGTTGATGTGGGTGCGTTATGAGGACGGCGTGTCCGGGAATGGGCACAGTAGTACGCTTGCCATAGCGAGGACGACGGGATAGGGGAAAGTAATAAATGATGGGACCTCAGTAGAGCATAGCTTACTCCCATCGAGTAAAAACGTCGGTTGACGACTTCCAGTTCGTTAGTAAGGGCTTCGTTTGATGCTCGCAGGAAAGCATTCTCAGCATGTAACGTGTCAGAGGATGTAGCTGCCTGCCTGAGGGACGGGAGGTCAATCAAAGCGGAACGTAGACTCGCATATTCCACGGCAAACTTTTCGGCAAAGGAGAGGACGAAATCTATGTTGAAATTAAGGTCCTCGGCTTCCCTGGCGGATAGGTGGATGCCTCTTGTTAGTGCCTCACGTAATACGGAAGCTGATGGGAACGGAACGATTCCTGGTGGAGGATCTGTCTGCTGTGTCGTAGTGACGGAACGTGAAAGCGGAGCTGGCGACGTGGGACACTTGGAGGAAGTAGGTGGAAAGGCCTTCTTCTTGGTTCCGTCGGGGGTAGATATCGAAACACGGCGCACGGACGGGGCAAGAGGGACGCGGGCAGTCTTAGCAGCGGGGATGCTGGATTTCGTAGGACGTATACCAGAAGTTCCGGCAATCGCTGGAACGGTATCTGTAGATGGGAACTTTGGTTTCTTTGGAGAACGAGGGAGAGGAACATGAGCGAACGGTGATCGTTTCAAAATTGATGGTTTTGGAGTGGCCACAGTCGGTGGGGAACGTTGCTTTGGAGTACCGGTCTGAAGAGCAGTAGCGGCGGCAGCACGTTGCTTAGAGAGACGCTGATTCTTCTCAATTATAGCCCATTTGGAGGGAGAAATAGAAACACAAATGCGGCATTTCTTTGTTAGGCCGACACAAGAATGGTGGACTTGGCAGCTCGGATGGGGATCGAGATGAGGCTTTTTGCTGGTTCCTGCGAATCCTAGACACTTGCATGGAAGTGGTGAAGGTGCGTTTGGTGCAGACACAGGCTGGGGAACAGAAAGTTCTTCCAGGTTAGGAAGCGACCCTTCGGATGATGAGCTGTCCATGGCGTCGAAGCAGCTGAGTGAGAGTGACAGTTGGTGGAGCGCGGAAAGTTTGAATGCAGAGGGAGCGCGAGTTCCACAGCTGGTGGCACCTGCTGGTGAGCGCAGGTGGCAGAAGGCACGGGATGCAGGTTTTCACTAAGGGGAAAGCGAGACGAGGAGCCGAGGGAACCGGTAATAGTAGGTCGTTCCGTGGAGGAGCATGGAAGGTGGGACGTGAAACTTTTTGTGATGAAGGTCTGTGGCTGATCGGAGGGGTTTGTAGGTGGAGAAGGGTGATAGCAACCTGTCCTTTATGAATCGCCTACTTTACATGTTACTGCTGTTCACGGTATATTGTTTTCTTCTTCTTCTTCTTTTTTTGAGGAATGATGGTGTGGAGGACGAGAGTCTTGTGGACGTGAGGCTGGTAAAAAATATGTAGTAGGAACGGAACAATGTGCCAGGAACGATGACTTGAGGTGTAGGAAATGTCCAAAGGGTATGTGGGAGGTGGACATGTCTTCTTTTCATAATAAACAGCAGGTGGCATTGCTGGTTGTTGATGGTGCCGTGGGATGAGAGGGTAGGAATGTGTCAGTCCTAGTTCCCTAGTTTGTCTTCGACGAGTCGGCTGCAGAAGGCAAGGCGTGGGATGGGGGTAGTAATACTGCCGGCGGGGTGATGGCATCTGTGCATGATGGAGGAGGAAAACGTTCTATTTATGGGACGGAGAAGGTCTCAGCCAGGGATGAGGGACGCCGGGGACCGAGAGGAGTAATACCCGGAATGGTAACAGGACGGGAACGTAGAACTGGAGGAGAGCCAGGTGATAAAGCCAGGAAGTCGAGGGACGAGGAGCCTAAGACTGTATAGTGCACATCATAAGGGATGTCTTCAACACAGACGAGGTCGATGTAGATAGCCTTGGGAGATGAGGGACCAGGTTCCAAGTTGTAAGGCGGAATGTCGAGACGACTGTCAGGGACGCAAAAGGAACGGTTGAAGGTCGGGAATACGAACGGTAGTCGTATGGATGTCGAAGGAACGAAGGCTAGAGTGGAGGCAGCACATGTTCCCAAAGGAATGGAAGTGATGGGTGACGGAAGAATAGGCGTTGAGAATGCTGAAGCTGAAGACTTGAGACTGGAAGGTGGAACCGGGACTGCGGTCGAACCAAACCTTCGAAAGGTTCTCCTATGGCTTTCATCCAGAAAATGAGAAAGGAGGGCAGGAAAGACTGCGGACGGTGGTTGTAGTGGTTGTCTGTAGAGGAAGGAAAAGTTACAGGATGTGGCTGGAACGCCGGGGAGGTGCTTGTGAAATATAGGGTTGACGAGGAACCGTAAGTCCAAGCGAGCGCTGTGGAAGACCGGCACGCGGAAAGCCCTGTATAGTCTCGTGTTGTAGACCTGGTGCAGGCAGGGACGACTGCGAAGGGATTGTAGTGGAGTCCTGGTTGGGTGATGTGACAGTCCCAAAGTGTAGAGGAACGGCGAGTGGAGGAGAAGAGCCCAAATCGGGCAAGGAAGCATCATCCGTGAATGAGGAGATTGGAAGGCTTTGTGACATTGGTGAAGGACTGACAGAAGGTGGAACAGGTGAGTGCTGGAAGGGAACGCAAGATCCGAGATGGAGCGTAGCACTGAATGTTAGGCAACCCGGAAAGGAGCCGAAGGCGGAAGAGATCCTAGAGGAACGGTCGCTGTACAGGATAGATCTGGGACGGGCGAGGACGAGCTGTCCGTAGCAGGAAAGTCTTTCATGGACGGCGAGCCGCCGCTAGAAAGCGGAACGGCTGCGAATGAGGCAGGAACGGAGGTGTCCGCCATCTGCGGGACGGCGGTATGCGGAATGGGACTGCGGAACGTCGAAAGGGGATACTCAAGGAGCGACCACGCGTGGCGATCGCCCTAGGAGAAATGATGCCGACAGGACGCTGCACAGGGCTTATATAAGCTGGCCTTAGCCCGCACATGCTCTGTACCGTACGAGCTCGGCAAGGAAGACAACTCTCAAACTTCAAGGGGAATAATGCTGAAAAGGGAGGAAACTGCTATAAAACAGGTAATGTACATTTTCGTCGGCTATAAAAAAAATTATATGAGTTTTATGTCAACCAGATGAGTTTTGTGCCACAGAGCAAGACATTCGTAATAAAGTAAATGAGAGTGACGTTTTGACAGATGACGAAAAAGAACAGTTGTTCAAGGTATTAATGAAATATAGATTTGTTTTCAGTTCGAGAATTGGTTTGATAAGCCCAGTTATGGATTTTGATGTTGGTGATCACCCACCAATTGCGTTAAAGCCCTATCCAGTTTAGAAGTTTAGAAAGTTGCAGTTATGTCAGCATGTAGGTAGGATGCTGGAACTTGGGGTTATCGTCTCCAGCACGAGTGCATGGTGTTTTCCAGCGTTTATAATTCCCAAGAAGAATAACACCACACGTTTTGTGATAGCATACAATAAATTGAATTAAATAAGCAAGATGCAAAACTTTCCTACCCCTAGAATTGATGACATGGTGCAGAGATGCCCTAAGAGCAAATATCTCACATTATTTGATCTGACCAAGGAATACTGGCAAGTAGGGGTGACGAAACGAGCAGCTGAGGTGTCATCTTTTTGCACCCCGTTCGGAAATTTTACACCATGAAAATAATGTTTGGGGTTAAGCAAGCACCAGCGTTCTTCTGTGCCTCAGTTTCACGAATGCTTGCCCCTCTACATTATCTCTACATTATCTCTTTGTGGGTGACAGCTAATTGATATTAAATGATCAATTGGTGAAAATTGTCCTAGGCCCAGGTGTCAACCATTCAGTTGAATGGAGCCCCACGCAAGCAGAAGTTTCTGCCTTTTCGCTTGCTGAAACCGTATTCGTTTCGCCCTTGTGATTTAAATAATTTTTCACTTGAATTATTTAAAAAAAAATCATTGATTTAAATCATTTTTGCCTATCTAATTGCTCAATATTTTTTATTGAAAAATATTACATTGTATCGCAAAATGACATGCTGGAGTGCAAAAGAACAAGCTCTACATACTTTCACTTTCATTTTCTGTGTTGAGGTATTCCCCTAACCATTTAGGAAGCAATAAGAGACTATAGGAAATAAAATGTTTCAGTTTTGTTTAACTAGTCCGTTAGCCTGAGCAGGCCATTTCCCAATGCAGGAATTTAAACTGTGCAGGTAGCTTTGGAAAGTCATTGTGGGTCTGCTTGACTAAAGAAAGTAGAGTGGGTTAGATAATGTCTGCAGCAGGCTGTAAAAGACCCCATTTAGGTGTACTTTGAAATTACTAGTTACTAGCCTATTGTAAGATAGATACATTTCAGTTTTGTACTGTTGTACTAAAGTACAGAGGCTTGGTTAGTAAAAGTAAAATGTCTTTTTATGCTTACCTTCTCTTGTGTGTGTTTTTCTAATTATTGAGAATAAGAGCCTAAACAATGAGAACATAACTGTCACCCAGCTTCGGTGAACCAAGGTTTTGAAAAAAAAAATTTTTACAATTATTTTAAATTACCCTTCCAATTAAATGTTCAAATGTTGTATACAAAATAACTTACTTGGCATACCTACAACTACATAAGAAAACAAAGTACTTTTTTTTAATCGGATTTAAATAAAAAAAAATCTGATGTATATAAAAAAAAATTTTTTTAATTTATAAAAAAAAAAGATTTTTTGAAACCCTGCTCACCGTTCATTTTTCGCTCATTTTCAACTTTCAACTGCTGACATTTCAATAACCCCTGATGCAAAGAACACATTCCCACCCTTTGAACGAAAGTTATTGGAATCATCTACCTAAATTAGAAATGTCACAACATCTGTTGAAAGTTGAAAACAAACAAAAAATCAAACGATGACTGTGGAACCAGTGCTTAGTAAAACGGGCGTATAGCCAGGTGGTAGACCCCGTCAATAACCCACGATGCACATAAGATATTTACTCGTTCACTCGCAAAGGTCAATGGTCTGCATCGGAAAAGCTGATCGCGGCAACAAACCAACATCACAGCAATGTATACTGAATCAAAAAATACACCTTTGAATGCCTGATAATGACAAACGGAACCAGTATTTGTCGAAAAATCGTAAAACCAGAACTGTAAGTTTTGCTTAGTAATTTGAATTTCGTGTGATCGTTGTGTTAATACTCAAAATGCATAGAAGTAAGGCTGTACTGATACCGAGCTGCCGAGCCGATTCTCGCCGAGCAGAGCATGATCGGCAATGCTCAGTATACCAAGCAATTACGTCGATTTAACGAGCTGAGCAGCACGGCTCGCGTCTATTCTTGGTACCCGATCCTGTGGCCAATGGACCTTGATAGCAAGCTTCATTTTGGCGGATCATTCCAGTCGTTGATTATGGTCTGTGCATGGTTCCTGCTGCAGGAAGGTTGAACGACTACCACAGAATTCAATACAGGAACTAAATTTGTACGTAATTCGTGCAGATTAAGTATGTTTTTTTATGCTGAAACCTGAAACAAATTAAGAAACTTACCTTCATCAAGAAAAACCTTGAGCAGTGTTTTAGTGTCAACAGCACTTATTTAATTATTTTGAATGGTCAATTGTTAAAACTTTTAT
>JAHWFP010196698.1:9867-28454 GCA_023313725.1 Lithobius niger | reverse complement strand
CCTGAGGCATTACGTTGCGTAACCGCTAACAGGTTGGAGCCAGCTCTAACTGGTTTGAACAATAGAGTAGCCTCGTTCCCGGCTGTTGGCGTTCGGCCGAGTTCCGGTGTAGACGGAAGTTGACAGGACGCCAAGCAGCTTATGTAACTGCAAGGTGCACCATGTGCGTTCACACAAGGTGCGCCCTGCTATTCGTAAATAGCGTGATACATCCATTGGAATCACTTTTTGAACTTGAGTGTTCGAGTTTAAGTAATCATAGTGCCTGATGGAAGATTGTCCAGTCTAGCGAAAACTAGCAAAATACTGATAAAGTATTCCAGTATTGAAATTGTGCATTTTTGTTTCCTGAACTTTCGAATTGTTAAAATGAACTTTCAGAGTAGAACCTGCTACTGTATTTTCAAGATTGGTGTTGTAAGCAGCAATGAAAGGTAGCAAACAATCATTTCAATGGAATTAGGAGACTATGAAAGTGGTTGCTATCAGTCAGTTTGTAGTTTGTATCGTTGCAAGAGATAGATTTTAATGGAAAGACTACAAAGTGCAACATAATAATCGGTTTAACGTTATAAAAATATCAATATAAATGGGGTGAGGGGGGCCGATGGTTGGATGCATGCTATAATTAGCATTCTTTTAAATTTGCAGTGTTATAAATGGTTAAACCTTATAAGCGAGATGATATAACGAGGTTGAACAGTAACCACTACTCTCGTTTTTAATCATTACCTTTTTTTTTTTTATATATTATTGGGAGTCCCCAAGTTTCGTTGAGGTTTCACAGAACAGTATACTTAAAGAAATAAATAATATTTTTAACTTGAATGATAGTATTGTGTATAATTTACAACTTGGGCAGTAAAAAAGAAATACCAGTTGGTTAGTGTTACAAAGGTGCAGAATCAATGAACCTTTACCTTGGCTGGAGGCCTATTTTGTAATCCTTCAGCTTTCCACATTTTCATGCAAACTTCTGAGGGTTTCACTGAATCCATGATGCTCCCATCTTCGGCCATAATGTAGACTCGAAACTCTTAAAATAACACATAAAATTGTACTCAATGCAACTTTAGTCGGCCATATCAGATTGTCCGAGCAGTAGGCAATCTCCTGCTCAGGGAAAAGTCTGAATGGCAAAGAGAATGAGCTTGCATCTATACTTAATTACAGTATCACCATCTGGCTTTCCATACTGTAATTATATGGTGATCCTGAACAACAATATCAAAGAATAAGTGTTTGAGGTTGCAGGCAACTTTCCCCCGAATGAACTTACAAGTAAGGACCCGTACTTTACGCGATTTTGCGCAATCGCAAAATTCGCAACTCGTTCACTAATAAGAATTTTGACCCCATTTTTCAAGTGGGGAGGTGTACGCTGTTTGCTGAAGCCAAAAATGAAAATACACGATGGCAAAATTTCCATTTTCCCGCAAAATTCGCAATTTTTGCCCAAATAAACAAATTAAGACTTAATTTTCATCAAAATTTCATTAACTTTGCAGTAAAATAAGGTCGTCTGTTCGTTACTGGCAGCTGTTTTGAAGTGAAATTAAAATTTTTTTAACTTTACTCATATTGTGTACCACTTATGAAGGCTATTTTAGGCTATTTTTTGTTAACAATTTTGTGATGTTTTTTCTTATTGCAAAATTCAGCAAATCTTGCAACATGATGTATCGGAAAATTACCTTTTTCCACCGCACATTTTAAAAATTCTCGCAACAAATATTATCGCAAAATTTTGCTTTAAAATATCGCGGAAAGTACGAGTCCCTACTTATAAGTAGTGGTTTATTTTGGCCATGTGCAATCCCTTTCTTGTTAAGAATAAAAAGCTACAGTTCCTTTAATGAACATCTTCTACACAAGACAGTTCCTTAGAACTTGTTCTACATTTTAGCATTTGCTCGTCAGTTTACCTGTTAATCGATAGGCGTGTCTATCATAGTCTAAATCTGGAGAGTTTGACTTCTTCCTTTTATGTGCACCATGTCAGGGTTTGCACTCATATCTGAAAATGAATATCCCTGGCTATCCCCGACTTATTTCTTCAAATATCCCTGATCAAAATACGTGCACTTTTTTTATTTTATATTTTAATTACACCGAGTCAACTGCTCACTCTGCAGCCACGCAACATAAGTACATCTGGAAGGCAGCAGCATTTTTTTCTCATTTAAAAAAATACATAAAAGGACAAAATTCAAGAAAGTAGTAGCAAAGCCAGTGGAACTTACTAGACCACACAGTTCATTCTAAAAACGAAATTCTAAAAATGATAAAAAATAATTCATAAAAAAAAAAACGGTTCGAGAAAAAACGGTTCATTCTAAAAGTTAATATCCCCGACTATCACGGACTTTTAACCAATTTTCCATTTTCCCATGACTTTCCTTGACCGTATTTCATATCCTTGATTTTCCCATACTTTCTAAGTCGGTATGAACCCTGCATGTGTCCTAGCATTGTTCACTGTTGTTAGAATGAGCCTATCCTTTGTAACGTGTGTTCAATGTAGAAGCCAAACTTAAAGTAGTTAAATCTTATCTTAAGATTTGGGTTACATTATTACGTTCTTTCTCAACACAAGAATCAACGGGAATAGAACACCGGGCTCTGACGCCCTTGACTTATATATGCTCCGGTCGGATCCAGAGCTCCACCGGACAACCAATCAGCTCGTGAGTTCGTTAACCAATCCAGTTCATGGTTACAAGTGTTCACCAATCGTGGCCAACAATACTTGGCCACGTTCTCCTGCACGTCCGCTCGTGGTTTTGGCGCAAAACCTGAAAGTCCTTTTGGCGCCAACAAGAGTCAACCACAACACAACAGAACACAGGTAGGTACGAGGGTGAGCCAATGTCCGTTACACCTCTCTTTTTCAAGGCACAAAAGATCAACAATTATTTAGCTTGTTTAAGTTTTTTCCTCAAAAGTTTATTCCGAACATGATACTATGAGTAGCTGCACTATTCGTAAGACTCCTTCACCCTTTTAAACCTAATGCCATTTTTCATTTTCCTACTTAAAAAGCCTATGGCCAAAACACGACTGCCATGAAGAAGTAGCATGCCTCACGAAAATAAATTGTAATTAAAAAAAACTTAGCGTCTAGGAGTTTAAAAATCGTAGAAGCAATAATTATATTGTAATTTGTAAATTATTGAGAAGAAATAATACTGAGCCCATCGTCCTGCGTTTTCATTATTAAAAAAAAATTCTGAAGTTCGACTACGTAAAAGCAGTAACGAAAATTTCAACTACAGTGAAACCTCTTTATAACAATGTTCAAGGGTCCTTGGAAAGTAGAATGATATATCAGGTTTATTGTTATAAGCAATCACTTTGGCATGCATGGTTGCTTTAAATACGTCAAAAATAGCATTGTTATAAACAAGTTTATTGTTAACGACAAGGGCAAGCGAAATAGCAGAAACTAGCAGAAATAGCAGAGAGCTAATTGATATTAAAAGGTTTATTGTTGTAAAAGATATTGTTATAACGAGGTTTAACTGTAGCGGTACTCCGGAAACCTTGGAATGACACCATCCACTGGATATTCTTTTATCACAGCATCTATTACTTCTTCCGAAATAATTTTTTGATGTTTTAATACCGCACAACTAGTTTAAAGTTGCTTTATTTCCTCAATATTAACGATCGTTGACAGCACACTCCCAATTCTTTGTAGGTCGCTATCGCTACCATCGTGACGAGCTGTCCGCAAGCTACACGATTGTGGTAGCACCAATGGATGCGACCTTGACTTGCTTCGCATGACGTCACTTGTGACCGGGCCTCTTCGCGATGAAGGGTCACAAGCCTCGAACGAACCAATCGGCACTTGCGATCCTGAAGACTTTCAAAACCAGACGTTGAAACGAAACATTTTATTCGAGGAATATAACATGCAGTGACGTAGGAGTAAATGGCGTCATTCCTTGCAGGCAAAGAAAACGGGATTCACCGCTCTAAAATGCGACCAAGATGGCGGCCATTGTTTTGTTGTTCCGGATTTACGATCGCTTGAACAAAGGGCTATTTTCAACTAACAAAAGCAATTTCACGTCAATTTTGGCCACAGCGCCAACAAAAAAAATCAATTAAGGTAATAAAAAGAGGACACAGAATTAAATTAGCCGAAAGTATACGTAGCAAAATACCTAATTAAAATGTAATTACAGCTCCGATGTACGCAATTGGATTTATTTTTTTAAACAGGGCTTAGAACTGAGCAGACGATGTACCGTTCGTCAGGATATTTAGGAGCTCGTTTTGACACAGAGGACTAAAAGTGTTAAGAGTAAGTTGCTTCCTACTTGTGACATGAAGACAGACTACCCAAGCATGCAGTGTGTAAACAGAAATGACAAGACTGATTGGAATCCTGATTCTTGTCTGAGCATTTTATATTGTAAACTCACCTGTTAAAATTTCATCCACAGTATACGTTGCAGTTTTGTCGTACTCAACTTGCATCTCAACTGCTTTGCTTGGGTCCGAAGGGATATGGACCTTAAGCAGATTGCCAGTAATAATCGTGCGGCCACAGAAAGCCTTTGGGCAAATGGCAAAAATCCCACGACAATTTCGACCACAAAGATTGCCAGGGCAAGTAGAATGAACATGACTGAAGACAAAAAAAAAGTACACGATGTATGAAAAAAAAGTTTGATTTCCACATTCCTCAACCAGAATGGGGTAAATCAGTTTATATCCCAGAATACCTACCCAATTAAAATTTTGCATTATTCGTCTAAATAAAACGAAATTTCCTGACTAAAAAATAAAAGCAGATACTCACCACCAAGAGATGACCCCACGTTAGACGATTCCAGGCATCTCAAGTGCCGCGCACATGCGTACCGGAATTAATTTTGATTTTCTCAAAGTGCACCAGCGGTTGCAACAAAGCAGAGAGGCAGGGCTGGTAATTGGGTAGGTCTTCAGTGATAAAAATTGGTTTACCCCATTCAGGCTGGAGGAATAGGGAAAATCGAACTTTTCATCCCAGAATATTTATCCACTTAAAATTTTGCAACTTCTAGACTACGACAGCTAGGATGGAGGGTAGTTGGCGTCATTAGCCTCCAGGGTCAATTGATGGTCCCCTTACTTCTACCTAGAATCTTCTGTAGTATGGCAATGGGGCCGACGGCAGACAGGGTAGTAGCATGGGATGACATGTCATGTAGACAGTGGGATGTAAATGTAGTTTTGCATTTTCACGAGGCTGCTTGGACAATCTCTTCCAATGCATCGATCAGCATTGTAGGTGGCCAGGATACGGAACTAGAATGTACTGCACGGGCCACGTTCACACGTTCCGCTGCATCTTCTTTTTCAATTTCTCCGTCGGTGAAGGAAATCACAACTCTGATCCATGCAGCAATTATAGCATAGGTCGTGTAACCAGTCTTAGAACGGAACGGGAAAAGTCGACCTTTCGAAATTTAGGGTCTTTGGTTGCTTCAAGATAGAATTGTAACGCACAATAGGACACTGAAGATATTCGTTCTCGACGTCAGGGAGAGGTCCGAGAGCAGGGATAGCAAAAGACCTGGATGGTTCAGTAGAATCTTGTGTCTTAGCATGAAAGGAAGCTCTAGTCAAAAAGTTCAGCTCGAAGCGTAAGTATGTATGCACCATCAATATTCAAGTAAAGAGCTCGAATCTCGCTGCACCTAATTCCAGAGGATAAGTCCAGAAGAAAACAGTCCTTCTTGTTAAAAGGCCAAGCGTTGCTTGACCCAAGAGTCCGTAGGGAGACTTAGAAGGCTTGACAGTACTAAGAGAAGATCCCATTTCAGAAACAGTTTACGAGTCTCTCTACTTCGAAGGCCTTGATTAGTTAAGAAATGCGAAAATCTTCAATGCGAAACACTTTGAAAACGGACTTATTCATGCACGCTGTAAAAAGTTGATAGAAAATATCAGTCGGGTGTGCTGCGGATGGAGCCAAGGGATCAATGTTCTTTCCACGACACCAACGAAGCCACAGTATCCACTTCCCTTCATAAATCTTGCGAGTGCTACCTCGTAGACATCTGACGATACCATTGGCAAATTTCTCCGAAACTCCATCTGCCTTGAAAACCGACTTGCACATTGCCATTTTCAGATACCATTCTGTTGTCGGTATCTTGCTTTTCCTTGATAACTCATCCGCCAATACATTCAGACTTCCCGTAATGTACAAGGAAATTTTTATTCTTCTTTTCACAGCAAGAAGGAAAATAATTTCTGCCGGAGATGACGGTCTTCCGAGTGTGTTTCCCCTCCTTTGTTCAGTTACGCCACAGCTGTGGTGGGCACCCCATCCAGTGGTAGAAGCATCTGTAACGAGAAACAGTCCATTGTAGCTCCATCTCTTTGATTGGCACTCCTTGAAAGTAGGGATCAACTGGATACCATTTTACTGGATCGGTTCGGGATAATTTGATGCCAGTGCCGGAACGGTTCCGGATCTGGGATACTTCACACAAGAAACGAAATAAAGTTGTTTATATTTTCCCCTTATAAGTTATAGCTATGGTGTTAATTTTAGCTTTGTTTCACATTACTTTCCTACAATAAACACGTGGAAGTCTTACGTTATTAAGAGTACCAGTATAGTATAATTGCATGTAAGCTATTGAAAGACGTTGGTTGTGTCACACCACAAGAGAGCTTCTCTGTGTGGGAAAGATGGCGACATGAGAATTATTAGTAGTCCAAAACCGGTCGACAATGAGCCTTCTGAAACCAATGCAGAGGGCGAACCCACTCCAACAGCCGTATGGAACCAAGTCCTCAGCTGCATCCTGTAGTCCGATAATCTTGCACAATGTTCTCGTCAGGAAGTGACCTTCATTCAGAGGACTGACGACCCCATCCTTGACTGGAAGAAACCTCTCCGGAGTGGGGCAGATTGAGAACTTCTCAATGTCGAAAAGAGCTCCCAGAAAATTGAATGTCCTGGATGGAGTTGGGTGAGACTTCTTGAGGTTTACACCGAAGCCGAGATTGAAAAGTAGGTCTGATGTTTTCTTCAAGTCTACCAGAGTCTTGATTCCGGAGGAGCCAATCGTCTAGACAGGCGTGAATGTTGATCACTCCGGAGTGAAAGCTGGAAGTGTGAGCTGCGTTTATCCTTCGACGTTCAGCAACATTCATCCTCCGAGCGATGATCAAAAGCCTTTTTCATAGGTGGTGTCAACGAAGTCGAAGGTTGCAAAAATATCCGCCATCGGCGTACCCCACAACTGAAAAATGGATCTGCGCACCTTCGGGCAAAATTGCCATTCCGTTGTTGGCATCTGAGCCTTTCTGGAAAGCTCATCTGCCAGTACAGCGAGTCTTCCAGAGATATGCCTTGGAACGAGAACGATGTGGTCAGTTTGGCACAGCCTGAATGTTTCAGTGACTTTCTCCTACAGGGAGCGAGATCTCGTTCCGCTCCCTCTCTTTATGCCACCGCCTAGGTGATGTCTGACATGATCGCCACGGTTGTTCCTTCCAGGAGACTAACCCAGTACTTCACAGCCTTGTTCACTGCACGGCATTCCAGAATGTTTATATGGAAGGTCTTTTCTTGAGTCCCAACAAAGTTCTACGAGGGCTCCCCAACCCTGCATTGAAGCGTTAGACAACAGAAGCACTTCAGGCGGCGGATGATGGACATGGACTCCCACAGACAAATGGGCTGGGTTTGCCCACCATCGAACATCTTCCACTGGTAGAAGTGCAAGAGTAATAAAGTCCTCCCAAGTGGTCCTAGTCTTCCAGATAACATTTCTGAACCAATGCAAAGGTCTCCTCCTTCAAGCCCCCAGAGGATTCAGTGAAGCCATCTGTCAACTTTCCCAACGATCTTGCTCAACTCCTTTGCTGTGATGAAGACAAGGTCCAGTAAGTCCAGAATCAACGATCAGAGTGACACAACGCATTCAAGAGATGGCCAGACATTGAAGACTCTACGTCACATCTTCTCCTAGGAACAGGAGGACTTGGATGGGGCAAGTCGAGATTTCTTCAGATTTATCCCCAGTCCCAGGGAGTGCAGAAGCTGAAGACAAACCTGAGTGTTCTTTACCAGCTGTCCGGCACTGATGTTCCTTACAAGTCAATGGTTTAAACAGGCATAGCAGGCGAGTTGATGCAGGTGCTCTACCATCGGACGGATGATGAACGGGAGCACGTAAAAATGGTAGGTAACCCCTCGGGAGATGAAACGTGAAGCGGTGAAAAACCGAAGGATGGAGTGGAACGTGCAGGTATGAATCGTCGATGGAGATGGTGAACACCCATTGCCTCAGGGACTCTGGTGGATATGGATGAAAGACTCAATTTTTAAGTGTTCTGTAAGAATTCGCTCGTTGAGTATTGAAAGTTGAAAATCAGTCAGCTTCCTCCGTTCTTTTTTGGAATAACCTGGGTTAGGCTGTAGAAGCCCGTGAATTGACGGGAGAGGCTCATACAGCGCCTTTTTCGAGCAGTTTCTTCACCACTTCTAAATACAACATGGGGTCTTCTTGCCAGTTGGAGAGTCATGGGGGAGGGGGGTGTGCAAAAAGAGCAGGGAAGGTGAATGGTGGTATGTAATCCTTGGACACCACAGAAAGCATGAAGGCATCTTGAGCGAGATCACGCCATGTCTCACATGGTGACGTATCCTACCCCCCACCCGACAGTGAAAGGTTCCGGAACCTGGGAAGGTACTCAAGGTTTACGGGGGCCTTTACCTTCAACTTCTGCCCACATCTCCAAAAATCCTCTTTAACCATTACCTAAGTCTCTTCCAGATTAATATTGAGAGTTGAGACGACCAAGCCTTTCCTTGCCTTCTGAAAGATCCTCTTCCCCGGTTGAAAAAATGAGAGTTCGCTCCGTCAGATGCTCGCCTGGGAGGTTTGAAGATGGTGATCTCCCGCAGCTCCTCGAATGGCCCTTTCTTCAAGTTGTTAACCCTTTTAGGCCGACACCATTTTTTCAATGTAATAACGAGAAAACCTACGGCCACAACATGGCTTCCATGAACAAGTTGCATGCCTCATGAAAATAAACTGTAATAAAAAAAAACTATGCGGTCTAGAAGTATAAAAATTTGCAGACGTAATAATTATATTGTAAATTATTGAGCAGAAAATAATCGGGACCATCCTCCTATGTTTTTATTATTAAAAAAAATCCTGAAGTTGGGCTATGTAAACGACACTAACGAAAGTTTCAACTTACAGTACTCGGAACGATAACATCCACTCGATATTCTTCCATCACAACGCCTGTTATTACTTCCTAAATCATTATTTTATGATTTATTACCGTAAAAACCGTTTGAAGACACTTTATTTCGGCAATATTTACAATATCTGCGAGCTCGCTATTAACTCCATGCAAGACGCCAACCTGATCGGCTACACATAAGTGAACGCGCTCCTGCTTGTGCCAATGGATGCGGCCTTGAATCACTTCGCGTGACGTCACTGGCCAGCCGGGAGGGCCACGTGCCGCGAACGAACCAATCAGCGCAGGCGATATTCGCGATGGGCGAAGAGCTTGAACAAAGTCCATTAAAACGGCACATTTGATTCGAGGAATATAGGCAGTGACGTAGGAGTTCATGACGTCATTTTTTGCGGGCTGGAAAATTGGGAATCCCCTCTCTCAAACATGACCAAGACGGCGGCTATACGTTGCGTTGTTACGGAGATACGATCGTTTGAACCAAGGGCTATTTTCCCCAAACAAACGCCAACAATAACATCGATTTAAGGTAATAAAAGATTGTATTAAATTAACAGAAATAAACCAAAAATATACGTTCCAATAGGATGGGCGTAGAACCATGAACGAACGATATATCGTCGTTTCGGCCTTTTCCAAAAAGAATTTCAACGAGCATATATCATCGCTTCGGCTCAAAGGGTTAAAGCTCTTCAGATCTCCCCCTGATGAGGCTTAATGGCATGTCGGCAGCCTGGTCATTAACGTCCCCCTGATGATTCAGGGGAGGGGGAACCGGGACCGCAATAACCAGTACTGTTTCATTCTTTCTTGGCGAGTCTGAGCACTTGCCTTCGATCCTAGAGTCGCGTCGTGTCATCTGCTATTTCCACAACGATCGATGCACGTCAGACATTGTAAATAATGTAAATAAGCTTTTTGTGGTGGCCTGAAGTAGATAGGCGGACTATTTTTACCATCTTTAGTGAAGCAGCCTGTCGAAAATTCTCAAATTCGGTAGCATTTGTTTCTTTTTGAATTTGAGCGCGAGTTGTCTTCTGAAATTTTTCGAACATTCAAACTAAGATGGTTAGTTTTTTTCATCCATCGGATTTGTCTCAGGTATTCAAAAATCCTCCAATATCTTCATCCACATGCAGTTTACAGGTGTCACAAAGAGATGCAACAAAATTACAAGGCTGGATCAAATGTTTACTGCACTTGGAGCACTACATGGACATAGTAGGGCCGGCAATCAACACACGTGCTGCTAGCTCAATGTCCAATGAAAGAATGAGGTTTGTGGGCAGCAGCCGCCAGGCAGCATCTGTGGTTTAGTGAAGAGCTGATGCGTGTCATTAAATTTTGGATGAACATAGGGCATTAAATCCAATGTATTTGAGCTACTGAAAATACGTACAGATAGGTATTTTAGGATTGTAGTAAGAACATTCAGGAACGAACGTCAACATGGTCATACGTCATGACAATACAGAGGGCCACAAATCTGCGCAAGCACGGCACTTAAAATGCCTAGATCAGGGTATCATTGGAGTGATGGAAGCAAGGATTTTAAACTATCCGGAACTGTCAACTTAAAGCAGACAATAATTCAAAATTCAAAATTAATTCAAATTAATTGGGGAGGTATTCTGGAATGAAAATGTAAAATGCAACTAGTGTTTGAAAAAGACTTCCAACGTAAAATTTTGTTTGTAGGTTAACTGACTGAAATAATAAAAAACAAATATTAACATACCTAGACCTTGCCGAAACAGTTACTTTCCCAAACGAAGTACGTCCGTGTTGGTCACTTTTGGAAGTTTGTGGAGCAGGTGCCAGCTGGAAAAAAAAAAATAGCCATTAGAGAATAATCCAAATGCTAATTATTTTTTCTTGTCTGCGTGCGTTTATCGGGGACGAGTTGTCAACATACATAACAAAAAACGTACTTTTAAAGAAAAAATTAGTTTTTACTTATCCTAAAGCATTTACCTTTAGTTCTAGCTAAATATTGTATATATTTATGCTAAATGCTCAAGACCTTTAGACAATATAATAGGTATGTGGTGGATACTGGATTCTCAAAAACGTACAGATTTTTTCGTCTTAAGCAGACAATCCTGCACAAATTTAATTAGGGATGGTATTGTGGGATAAAAATAATGGGCAGGATTACGTTGACTCTTCCAAGATTCTGGCAGTGCCCCCTATGACAAATATAGTTGGTACCCTAGCCAGTTTCAATTCAAAGGTTTGTTTACATACCAAAGGGTTTTATATTGTTTTTTTTTTCTTCAACTGGTTACTCCATTAATAAGTTCCTAATACCCATTTTTTTTTGGTTATATTTTAGTTTTTGAGCACCAATAAATACTCTAAAAAATTGATTTGAATGGCGTACTCAACTTCAAAATTGGCAGAGGAATGGATTTGGACGTCAGACGATGACAGTTTTAAACTTTTAATGATAAACCAGACCAGTCTTTATAATAAAATGCTATTACCGTACCTTCAACCCTTCATCTATTCCTAACTGAATCTTGATGTTGCTTTCACTGCAGGGATTTCCCGCTTTATCACACAACTGAACCACCAGCGGCCTTTCTAGTGGAGTACCGTTGTACACAGTCAGGGGCTGAAATAAAACAATACGTGAACGAATGTTCCTTGAACCTTTAACTGAAAATAGATAATTTTCTTCTGAAGGCAATGTAATCGTGTTCTTTTGCCTCATTTCTTACTTCTGTGAGATCAAATCCAGGTAGGGTAATTTGAGCCGGTGGCCCAGCAACTATCTGTAACCGCACATAGTCTGTAAGGCCTCTCCAGCGCACACTTAATTCTCTTGTGCCCAACTTGCCTCCATCAAAAAATACACCTTTGATCACAAATCCTCCAGACTGGCCCAAGGCTTTTACTAGGTGGTCAGTGACTAAATCATCACCAACAATTTCTAAACTTCCCAGTGAAGATAAAGGCAACTGTAAAAATATTAAATAACATTAATTCTTGCAAGAACAATTTCTTTTGTTTTCCACAATAAGGCACTAAAAATCACAGGAGTGCAAGGTACACGAAACAATAAAAAAAAATTCCGGCACAAATGGCTTCACTTGCAAGCACATTTGTTAAAAATATTCTAACTTTTCTAGGCACACTTGCTATTCCTCAGAAAGAATACACAGACATTCAGACATCAGCTTGGCAACTTATTTCCATGTTGACCAAGCTTAAAGGCTGGCTGTTTATCCTCTTTGAGGAAGAACGAGTGTGTGTCAAAAGAATAAGTTAAGTAAATATGCTTGCAAGTAAAGTCCGTGTATACCGGGTTTTTTATTATTGCTTCAGGCATTACAAATTACACAACCCCAAAAAATAAAGGATACGTTGATGTGCTAAATTACCTATTCCGTCCAATTTAGACACAGAAAAAACACCAGCCAATACCGTTGATTCCGTTGTAATAAAATTGTGCATTGCCTATGTTTTAATAGCTGCTGCCTAAAACTGATGCCGACAGGATCGTTTTTCACTACACTATAGTATTACAACTACAAACACACGATATGCTTTTACCAAAACTGTTCCTTTTCAAAGGAACAACACAATTTGGTAATGGTGTATCTTGTATTTGTACCGTAAATTTCCAAGTGAAGCTATGCTTCCCCCTCCTCCCCAGCTTATAACGTTCGATGCTAAAGTGATGAAGCGGTCTGGTCATTCATCTGCCGTAGGGGACAAGATTTGCCACGGAGTCCAGTTTCCCTATCAGTGATTTGAGTTGAGTTCCTAGGTTGTGGTGAGGTTTTTTGTGAAAGGAATGGCAGGTTCTGATAGTATCTTTGATTCTATCTGGCGAAGGCATAACTATTGAATGAGAGGTTGAATGAGGCTCCCAGAAAGATGAATTCCTGTGCTGTTGTGAGCCTTGAAATTTATGCCGAATCCCAGTTTTGTGAGAAGGGGCGTGGTGAAATCCCGGTTGTGAAGGAGTTGATCGTGCGAAGGTTGTTGAGAAGCCAATCATCCAAATAGGTGCTTGCATCGATTTGATTTTGATGAATGTGGGCGAGAACAGGTTTTAGTACTTCGGTGAAAATTCTTGGTGCAGCATTGAGACCGAACGGCAGGCATTGGAATTCGTAAACTACGCCATCGTACATGAAGCGAAAGAGGTGGTGAACAGACGCGTGGAGCGGAATGTTTAAACTAGGGTGGATCAAAAAAATGCTTTTTTTTTAAATTTCAAATAGTAACACAGGGTGTCCCAGAATGTACTCCGGTATTTCATTGCTTAATAAAACGGGAACCACAATTGATATCAACAAACGGTTATTTTTAACTGAAAGAACAACTCACCAAGTTTTACAAGTCTCTATGTGAGCATCCTTTGTTGCACGTTAGACAATACGTGGCAGTAGCGGCTGCGACGGTCCAGGGTTAAGCTGCAGTGAGATTTACCTCCCCTGCCGCAGTTGCAGGATTCACCGCGAAGGTTGGTTGTCCGAGTAGTGTTTGGGGTTGTTGTCTTCGCGGTAGTCGTTCTTGAACTTTGTGCATTCGTCTCTGTTGTTGGTGTTGTGATATCCGGAGTTTTGATACTTAAAGAATGGTTTCCCATTGTATTTTGGCTTTCGTGAGACATCTAAGTGGGGAGCCAAACTAGGGAATGAGGCCACGAAAGAGCGTGTCAGATTCATGTAAGGGTTGATTGCGAAGAACGTGACGTCTCGAGTCGTTGAGATTGGAGGTTGAGTTTAAAGCAGCTTCACGGAGAAGTAAGGCTGAGTTGAAGAGCGCCTCGGTTAGCCAATTTAGGGAGTTGAGGGTGGCGAAAAAGGCTTTCTTGAATAGTTGATTGATGATGTCGTAGAGGCGGTTGGCTTCCTTGTGACTGGATTCGGAGGAGTTTTTCACAAAGGGAGTTGATGGCCGTATGAATGACGTTAGCTTGTGATAGGGCGTGGAATCCGAGGAGGATGATTCTGTCGTTATCTTTCAGGATGGCAGAGGGGATTTCTATCTTTTTGGAATTGTAGAGAGATGTTCCAAAATCCATTTTTGCTTCCGCAAAGAGGAATTCATTTTGCTTGTAGGTTTCGAAAGTGGCGGGGGTTGGTGGAGTTGTCGCCGAAGGGCCTGAAGAACCAATTTTCCTGACCAGGGCAAGGAGGCGGTGGTTCTTTATCTAGTTCGAGGGGTTCGTCTTTTCCAAGGAGGTGGCCACTGTTGCGTAAGAGTGGTGAGAAGAGTGGTCGATTGACCGAGCATAGCTCAACGTGTGAGGATTCGGTCAGGCTGGCTGTAGCCGAAGCCGGTGACTAGGCCACGGTGTTTCAACGGTTCGGTGTCGGTGGGCAAAGGTTTGTAAAGAAAGAAGTCGGGAATCATTTCTTCGACCGTATTTAGAAGTTCGGAAAGGGGAATGGCAGAAGGGTCCTCGATCCTTGTCTTGTGGTTCGTCATTAAAATGGGCATGTCTGGAATCTTGTCAGCTGCAAAAGATAGGGAGTGCAGCGGACCGATTGCTCGGAACTTCGTCGAAGGGAATTGCTCAATGCGGTGTCGAGGTCGCTGTTTTCGTCGGTGAAGGTTAAGCGGGAAAGCGGACGAAGGCAATGTAAATATTAATAGGGGGAAACAGTTAAAGCCAAACTAGCCCAGAAACTTACTACAGTACGTGGTTAAATTTGCCCTGGTATCGGTATCGGAGTCGGCGTATCGGTGAAATCGACAGATGGTATCGATATCGGTGGGATCGGCACACCACTAAAATCCTGTATATATTCCTGGTAGGCCAGACTATTCTAAGACACATCAGGTATTCTGGAGGACTACTACAGGGGTCGAAATATTCGGATGCACAGGGGCAAATTGCACTCCAAAATTGCACTTTGCACTCCAGAAGCAACTCTTGGAGTGCAAAATTGCACACCAAAGTTGAATTTTTCATAACTTTTGAACCGTACAAGCTACAGACTTGCGGTTTGCGGCATTTTAAACAGCTTGGAGTAAGTTTTCGAGTGACACCGTTCCTTCCAATGAAGTTAAACTCCATTTTTACTACATTTGGTTAAACTGTGTGTATAGGTTTTTTTAGTTGAATAGAGAAGTTAAGTCAATTTTAACCAAAATGCAGTAAAACAGTTCATATTATTGTGATGCTGAATGTTAGAATTTTCAATGGCCATAAAATAGAAGACCATTGTGTTGGTTTACATTTGTGTTTTGCACTCCGAAGACGATTTTTGCACCCCAGTAACAATTTTGGAGTGCAAATTTGCACCCAGATCAAAATTTGGAAAATCGACCCCTGCTACTATTTGCAAAAAAAAAGGATAAGTTGGGGTTAACAGGAACTGTATGTAGCTAAATGACATTAAACAACTGATTGACAAAATTAATGTTTGTAGGCCAGATGGGATCAGGCTAGATGGGAGCAACTAATTTTCCTCCCGATAAGTATGAGCCAGGAACTCAATCTTTGAAAGTGACCCAATTTTGTATGCATATTCAAATTTCCACAAGATTCAAGAAGCATGTGCACCACCATACTTTTCCATTCTGTTACAAATATAGCTGTAACTGCCAAACAGAATGATGGCGATTAAAATGAGCTAATAAGATGCCCGTTTATTTTTCCCTCAAAAAAGGCTACCCAATTACTTTACTACTAGGTTAAATGAATACACAATAAAAAGTCGCTGTAAATTATATAAAGGAAAGAAATTAATAATGTAGTACATTAAGCCACATTTACGCACTTTAACATTTCATCAGAGTGGTGTGACCGGGATTCGAAGTGGCAATTCAGTTTGTCCTGATATCACCGACATAATGCAACTGCCTATAGCTACAAATATTCTCAGTCAAATGGAACTCTAGTCACTGCTCTGACCTTAATAATGGCTTCAGTGATCCGTCTTTATGTCAATGGAGGAGTTGGCAATCGACATATCAATAAAAGTTTCATATCAGTAATCTGGGGACAGGCTGGGTTACCAGTTCGAATCCAGGTCAAGCCACTCTCACAAAACTAAGTGAATAATGCTAGCTTACTGTATTACTTATTTCTAGTGTACGATTTCACTGTTTGGATTGTTTTCCTCATTCCTTTACTACTCAGTCAGCTAATTGGTTGTTTACCTTTTTCACAGGATTGCCATGCTTGTCAGAAACAGCAACAAGGACATCAGCTTGAAGTGCTTCACCCATTCGAATCTTGTTCGACCCAGTACAGGAACATTTGATGGCGTTTGGCTCGCCAGTCTTCACTCTGCCAAACAGCATAGCACAATTAAAGAAAGTAGTTTTAAACCAGAAATGTAAGTATTTTACCAAAAAAAGTAAAACTGCATGTTCCAAAGCTACTTTCGCAACAAAAATAGCTTTAAAATTGAAAGGTAAGTACTTTAGGAAAAAAAGTAAAAATGCACGTTCAAAAAATATTTTCGAAACTCAAAAGGTGAGTGTTTTAGGACAAGTAAAAACTCCAAAATACCAGTATTACCTGGTTGATTTTGGTTTCTATTACCTGTTGAAAATATAATTTACCTTTTTTATAGCACCCTCCTTCTCAAAATGCTGTTCTATCTAGAGAAATTAAATCGAAGATTCCTTCCGGTTCGCTACCTACTGCGCAGCCTCCATCATATAAAGGCCGAAGCGGAGCGGTAAGCTCACCTTTTCCGACCTTTATTGTACCCAAATGGCAACAAGACGGGAGGAGGGTGGGACCAAGGTAATGTATATTTTTAACAGGCAAGAGAAACCAAATTCAACCAGGTAATACTGGTATTTAGGAGTTTCTAGTTGCTTTGAAAATATACAATACCTTTTTTATAGCAATCCCATAGACCATAGACTTTGTCAAGGCGGCGGATGCCATTTTGACTGAAGTTACCTCAGGTAGCAAACGGTTCCCTTCACGGAAAGTAAGTGTGTAAAAGGGGTTAAAGTGTACGTCGGGCAGTGACGAATGGCCCGATCCGGTAAAGTCCCTCGACTTGATGGGACATATCCCTGAGATAGTGGGACGTGAAGACTGTGGGATGCCTACAGTTATGTCAGTTATGGGAATGTTGCTGTAATGAGCCCAGGACGTGGAAATTGCACGAAGTTCGTGGGCCGTTACTCTGATACCTTCAGAGACGCAGTTGATGTCAAGTGCTTCGTAGGCCTGGATGATGACACTTTTAAGCCAGGTAGTAATCATGCGTGTTGAAGTCGTTCCGACCTTGTTACTAAAGGGAAGGAATAGTTGGGAGCGTCCTCGGCGGATGGGTTTGGAGGCCTTTAGGTAAAATCGGATTGCCCGGACGGGGCAAAGAGCTCGTTCCTCTTCGTCACCTAGGATAGTGGACAGGGACAGAATGATGAAGGGATGAGTCCGTTCCTCAGGTTTTTGAGTTTTAGCACGGAATGATGCCCTAGGAGTTAGTGTTAAACCAGCGTAGTCACGTAAAAGAAGCAGGCTTTTTCTGTGGCAGAAAGAGCTTGCAATTGACTGCATCGGAGGCATGCGGCTAGAGCCACTAAGAACACTGTTTTTCTTGTAAAGTGGCTAAGTCTGGATCAGCTCATGGGTTCGTAGGGTGGAGCCATGAGTGCTGTAAGGACAATGGACAGGTCCCAATCTGGAAATTGTCGCGAAATGCGTGGTCGGTCCAAATGGAAAGAATGAATTAAAGATGAAATTCTGTAATCTGTGAGGAGGTTCGTGTTACCAGCTGCTTTGAATACAGCATTCAAAGCGGAACGGTATACTAGGATGGTGGAGCCCCTGAAACCACTTTTGAACAGTCGTGAGGAACCGGAGAAGGTCTTGCATAGGGGGGTGGATTGGATCAACCTGTTCCGTGTCATACCAATGAAGCCATCGTTTCCAGTGACTGTCGTAATCTTGTTGGTAGAGGATCGGACGGCTCATGATGCAATCCGAGCGGCCTCGTCCTCAAGAATGCCAGATGCTCGGAGGAGCTGGATGATAGTAGCCTCCCGTGAAGTCACAATGCTTGGTGGTTCGGGTGGAGGACCGTTCCTCCGTGTTGGGACAAGAGGTCCGGACGGCTCGGCAGGCGGCGAGGAGAGTCGATAAGGAGGCTGAGTAGCAGTGGAAACCAGGCTGCTACGGGCCAGTTCGCTCCTATTAGTAAGAATCGTCCGTGTGAGTTGGCGATTTTGTGTAGAACAAGAGGGAGAAGGCGAGGAGGGGGAAAGGCATATGCGTAGAGATGATCCCAATTCAGTGTTAATGCATCTACTGCCCAGGCACGAGGATCCGGGAAGGGGCTGACGAATAGGAGAAGTCTGGCATTGTACCTCGTGGCAAAGAGGCCGACCATTGGGCGATACCAAAGGTGGAACAGGAC
>JAHWFP010196697.1:15998-26879 GCA_023313725.1 Lithobius niger | reverse complement strand
AAATTGGGAAGGCTACGCAACTGAACGTTTACACACGAATGCATGGTCATTTGTTCGTTTGAGACTTAATCTTAACCCATAAAACGGTAATTGCCACTCTTTTGCCAGCGCTGGCCCAAATATGCTTTAAACAATGCTTTAACAATGATAAAAACAACAAAATCTTTTCCGGCAGAAAAACAAAAAGAATTTATTTGAGGAAACAATGCAGAAACAATGGTGTAACAATAATGCTGCAAACAACAATTTCTTTACAAACATGCATTGTACTTGGTTTCATGAAGTCACGTAATCGGGCTTGAGTGAAAAAGACGAAAAAAATATCTGTCTTCTCCCGGGTTACAGCGCTTTGAAAAACAAAAAATGCACAGTCGGATTCAGTGCGGAAAAAAGAAACCAGGCCACAGGACGTGAAAGACACCGTCAGCTCCCAGGTAACGGAAATGAATGAAGGAAGGTGAAATAAATCAGAGGATACATGGTTTGTGTGAGCGAAGCAACCTTGGCGCAATTGCCCCTATTCAAGAACCTGGATTATTTAAATTACACATTTCACTGTTATGGGGCAGCTGTACTTCTACATTTGCCCGCCTTCATATAGGCTGTGCAGAAATGTCTTCTCCATCTGGCATTGTACTTGGTTTCATGAAGTCACGTACTCGGGCTTGAGTGAAAAAGACGAAAAATACGTGGGAGGGTTATACAATTCGTAACCAGTGAATTTGAATTTATTTTCTTCTACGTGTTGCCACCAAAGATTTCAAGCAACAATGGCTTGAACAATCAACACTGTTCTTTAGATTTATTGCATAAACCTGGACGAACTAAAAGCTGAACTGTAACGAAGGATAAAATAAGCAGACATATACGTTGCCGTGGATTGCGTAACAATATAGAGATGCACGTTAGATGATGGTTACACAACAATACGAACATCCACGAGCAAACCGTGTTAATCACCAAAAAACAAAATACTTTGTGGTCTGATGCTTTAGTATCAATGAAATTCAGGGATTTCCGCATGACTAAATGTGAACGAAGAAAGCAAACGAAAAAATTTTCAATTTAGAGGATGTAACAGCTTATTATTTCTGATAGGGATGCGCTGATTGAATGACCAAACCTAAACAAAATTCAGCGTTTGTTAGTCAATGTGTGCAAAAATGGGATTAAAAAAATTTAAGCACGTGAAACATGGACATACAGTAAACCAAACCATGTCAATTTTGTTGATGCAACGGATCACTACGCAGAGGCAAATGTGAAAATGATCAATGTGAAAATTTACAGACAAAAAAATCCTCCAGAAAAAAAGATACAGATGAAGATAAGACGGTGTGGCCTTTGTACGTTCACAGTTCTACGAAAGTTGTGATATCCACCCAAACAGCACTGGTAAAAGTAGCTGCCAGGTTTCCAAAAAGGGTCAGCCTTCGCAGGTGGTGATATCATTCAACCAGGGAAAGGCCTACAACGTTATCGCAACGAATAATACTTTCAAATGAATACACGAAGATTGCTACTGCTGTTTATTTAACTATCGAGCTATTAGTCGGTGGCATTAACTCGGCTAATAGGATTAACCTTGGCGGCCTTTCCCTGGTTGAATGATATCACTACTTTCAAAGGCCGACCCTTTTTGGAAACTTGGTGGCTTCTCTTATACCAGTTTTGGTTTTGGGTGGGTATCACAACTTATCCTAGGAGATTCGTATTGCTAGCATTTATGCCATGTTTTTGACAAATGTAAAAAAAAAAAAGTTTGGGATCACTGTTCCTAGCATCGGATGCTGTGATCCGTGATTCCAGCATCAAATGCCAAAAAACAACGTTGCAATCACACATTGTTCCATTAGTTACAAGGGTACGGAGAAGGCGAAAAGCGGTTGAGAAGATTATGGTAGAAAAATGTTTAATAGTGTAACGTATGATGTTCGCTGATGACTAATTCCTATTTGCAGCGCTTCTGTCATATTTTTGCCATACTAAAATAATTCTTTTCATCTTACCACTTTTCAGGCTGATGGCAATCACTCCCCACAAGGCATAAGAAATGCCGACCTGCAAGAAGGTACCATTTTCAGCCTCTTGCGATGAATAGACATCGTACGATGTTGCAATAGTCATGCAGATGAACACTAAGACCGCCATTGCGGTGATGCCCAACCATGCCGTCATTGGAAAAGGCTGAACAAAGGTGAAAAAATTCAAGGTTGATGAATCTTCTGACGGTTTTTCCATCACTCCAACGGTGCTGGTATCGATAATATGTGATCCGTAATCGCTAACTTCAAGACGTTGAGGGGTAAGGGCTAATGCAGTAGCGATAATGTCGATTTCCTGAAAGTAGTGCAAAAATGGTTTTTAGCGTAAGAATTTACTACCTTCAGGTCACCTGCTACACAACAACAGGACACAAAATGAGCAGTGGGAATACTGTTACATAGGGTCAACACAACAATTTTATTATTGCTTCACCACAATATGCTCGAAGGGAACAATTTTTAGACTACAGCGTTACCCAAGCTTTGTAGCTCGACCTGAGCCTTGTGCAGGCACTGCAACTCTGGGGTGGGGGTGGTTGCATATCCAGGCATTTATCCTATCCAGGCATTTATAGTACGAGGTGGGTGACAAGAGAACCTTTGTAAAAGACCTTTTTTGTTTTGGCTATTTGTTGGTTTGTTTCGCCCTACCGACTGATGCAATTTCCCGACGCTGACTTGTGGTAGGGGGTTATACACTTTATTTTAGGCCCCGAGTTTACCATGTGCTAGTAAGTGTAGAATTTGTTTGTGTGGAAGAGGGGCAAATTTTTGTGTTCGTATATGCTTTCATGCCTCCAAATTATGTGAAGTCATTTTAATACCTCAACCATTACGAACATAGTACATAAGTCATGGAACAGTACAGACCTCTAAATGGTGGGGGGGGGGGGGGTGTCCTCATCCATCCCATATATCCGTCCCAGCTCCAACTGCATAATTTCCATTAGGCTAATTATTTAATGTTTTATTACGAGTGATCTGAACATGGACTTGCCATGTCAATTACACAGATTGCTAACAACCATGAACTTGAACGGGGTGCATAATGAAATGATATCATTTATTTTTTTATTTATTTGTTTTTTACCTTTCGTTGCAAGCTCCCAAGAATTCCAGTCCACGACCCATTTTCCATGGCAGCTCCAGGCATGCTTACTGGACTGATGATGAATTGAATTCTGGAAATATGAATGACAGGTATCACACCTACTGTAAACTTATAGATGTCAAGAAATTTCGGATTTCAAAGGCAGAAATAAAACTGCAGTGAGAAGACCCAAAGAAACACGGGTCGCAGTCTCTGGACGCTACGACGGGTGTATCTTCGATTTCCAAATTGTCAGAACCCAAGAGTTGTCAGCCCAAATACGTATTGTCACCCTACACTTCAGTTTTATGGTCAGAGGCCATCTGGTATGTCGGCCTTTTGGTAATATGTCTTTTATGTGTCGGCCTTTTGGGTGTCTGCCTTGTGGGTGTTGGCCTTTTGACCGGGACTACTCTACAATGGTTGGAACGATGGTATAAGCAAGAACTAATGAGAAGAAAGTCATAAAACCTCTCTCGTGCGAGGTACAGAGCTTTTATCCCAATCGGCCTTGTTTCTCGGCTACAAGTCCTTAGAGCATTGGCATCTCGTAGCGGCATGGGGCGTACGGAAGTGTTAATGATTCCGTAATGGAAATTGTGCAAACGATGTGACTATCTATACAAAGAAATACCCGTCAAAGCATCCATAGACTGCAGTGACAATCAGTCTGTGGCCATCAAGATGAAAGAAATCTCACATGCCCTAACGTGGCCAGCGCATGCTACGACGGGTGTTTTGGTTTATATTTTCTAACTGCAGTTTAATTTCTCATCAATACGACGTTAGAGTATGAAAAAGTCGGTTATTTTTTGTAGGTCCAAACCAACATTCATTTACTTTGTAAATAGTTTAGTAGACTTACAAACCTGAATCCTAGATAGAGTGATAGTGACCTCATCAGATCTACCATAAAACCTCCATATTTATAGGTGGAACCGATTTTCTTGAATGAACACACAGGATGGAACTGTAACCAATAAATGAAATAACCCATAAATGTCGTAAGCCTTATTACATTTAACGGAGGAATTGAAAATGCGGCAACACGATGTGTAATTGGTGCATCAAAGATTTGAAACCCGGGCTCTCGAATTTGGATGAAGGTTATTAAGGTATATTGCACGGTTAGAAAACAGGTAATTACGAACTTGGATGAAGATAATTGTTAAGGTTTATTGCACGGTTAAAATGAAGGTAATGACGAACTTGTGCCAAAGGTTGTGCAGCCATTGAAAGAAATGTCCTAGTTTTTATTATGACACGGAGAGCGCTTCACTGAATTTACCTAACAGCCCAGGACAACCGATTACACAAAACATGAAGTCACGATAGTTTAGGAACAGAGTTGGTTGATGCCTCGATGAGCAAAATGGCGGCCAGTTTCACGAAAGAAGTATTTTGAGAGGGTATGCTCACCATGGTTTGCTCATCATTGTAGTTTCATTCTCGAGTGCGTTGCTAAGGAGTTTTAGGGTGAACACCGGTTGACGATTACGTTCATAACTTCTATTCAAGTAACTTCTCGCCTTCTTTTAGCTCAATGGGTACGCTCTGTGCTATGTCAATCCGTGCCATTTGTTAATTATTTAGCGAATTCAGAAGAAAACCATCTTCAAGAGCTCGGGTGAGTCCGACGCTGAATCGGTGACATCACGCTGAAGAATTGTAAAAATTCATAGTACATTTAGGAACTATTTTGAAGAGATGTGATGAACTTTCCAGCTAGGTAAGTGCTGAATGATACCTTTTTCTGATGGCTCTGTGACTTTTGGAACAGTTACTTTTGTCCCATCGGATCTAGTTTGGCATTTCTAAGTAACTTTCCTTAGTGAATACTTGCTTACACTAATTAAACAAACAAACAAGCAAAAAAATAACAAAAATAGGCCTATTACGTGCAAATATAGGCCTAATAAAACGTAATACTGCCTAGTACGAGACAGGTCTTGACCTGTTGGAACTTCTTCGACTAAGGGTCAACGTTATTCTAAAATATTTTAGTCGATTTATCCCTCTTCGACCTTGCCCATCGTTTTCATAGTAACGCGCTCATCCCTGCAAGCTTGCGGTCAGCTTGAAGGTCGAAAATTTTTTTTGCAGTCCGGGTAGCCCCGGTTTGGAGTATCCTTCATCCAAGGACGATTGGATGAACTCAGACGGAGGCTTCCTTAGGGAGCTACTTTCCGAAAACCTTACGCCATTTCTTAAAGAGTATCAGCAACCCTTCCGGCAACTTCCACTAACAGTGATAAATAGTTATTATAATTATATTATTATTACTATAGTAGAGCGTCATGTAACTACCATAGTGCCTTGCGAGTAAAGAAAACCTTATCCAGATATTCACTCCATCCTTCTATCTACTCCTGTTTCAAACCAGTAACAGGGTTGAACGCCAAACGAATTCAATTGGTGGTAACTAATAGGATTGCATCTGTAGTTAGTTTTCTCCTAGCTGCGGTACTCCCTAGAATCTAGGCAGAAAAGTCTGGATGTTACCTCTAACCCCTAATTATTACAGATGCCACACTGTATGCCAATTTGTTGTGGCATCTGTAATAATTAGGGGAGAGAGTTAACATCCGGATTATTTTCTTCGTATGTGGTAAGGAGTACAGCAAGTGTTCCCCTGGAACAGGATGGAGCCATATGTAATTAGGCGTATTTACGTGCAGTTAGGCCTATATTTGTGTGATTAGGCCTATTTTTGTGTACTCAGGTCTGCATTTGTGTAATAGCATTTGTGGAATCCCACAACTATAGGCCTAATTTAATACATGAAATTAAATCCTACGTGAAATTAGGCCTATAGTTGTGCAATAAAACCTAGATCTGTGTGGTTAGGGTTATTTTTGAGCAGTTAGGTGTATAATTTGCATAGTAGTGATCTTTTAGAATTCTAAGAAGGCTAGACTAGGTCATATCTGCAAAGTATTAGTTTCCTGATGCCCTCTGGCGCAATCGGATAAACTAGCAACTATTAAACTATCCTCTTAAATATTAATTGAAATGCAGAAAAAAATGAGTGATTTGGAGAGTTACCAGTATTTTAACACTCCGTGTAGTACACGCTCAGAACTGAACATGCTGATTTCATGTCCGCTTACTTGGTACAGTCCAACTTTGAGAACGTGTCCTTCTAATGGAGGCCCATTTGGAATATCTGATTTGGCTGTCCACTTTCCTTCAGAATATTTTGCAAAGATTAGTAACACATCTGAACTCTTTACATAACCGCTGATATATCTTGGAGCTAGTAGTCGGTAAACCTGAAAACAAAATACATTGTTCTGGTTTGAGTATGCGGTATTGATTTGAATTACACCATACCAGTGGCCTAATAAGGGGGGGGATGTAACAAGTTCCCCCATACCAAAAGTTAGTAAAATTTGGTAATATTTTTGCTTAAAACTGCTAATATTGTTTAAAACAAGTTTATGTTCAGAGATCAGGAGTACTTACACCCCTTAGCTAAATTCTCAGATCCCATTTTAAATTCCAGCCCGCCCCCCCCCCCGTCGCCCACAACAAAATTCCTGTATTTCAACATTTTGTGTAGAGTGTGGCCATTTTTAAAGTTACTAACATCAATGTTCAGATTTGTACTTGTTGAACTTGTCTCGTCGCGATTTGTTGGCAGCTATGAGCCGAATTCGTGAACATAAGTTTTGATAAATGCAGTACACGGCAAAGCAATAAAAAAGGGCTTGAACCGAATTTAAGAAAAAGAATGAGGCCGAGGGACGAAGTACCTTCATGGATACATTAAAGTGACGTCCAAAATCTATTCCCTCCTCTTCTTCGTTGAATGCAGTTCTGGACCGTTTTTGTTTAATTTCTTTACCTCATTTCATTGGGCGTTTAATATTCCTTTAAGCTGACGCATGGCACTACTGCTTTAAATTTTAAATTGTCCCTTTCCTCACTTGATAAAGGTTTAATTTAAGAACGAAAAGTTCCGAGTTCAATGTATTTTCTTATTGTGCACCGCTTGGTTGCTATTGTTATTAATTGGATCGGAGCTCCGTCTATGAATACACTCAAATGCTCGGAATAACGACTGCATCAATTAAAACCATATTTTTCACACTCATAGCAGTACACTCAGAGGTGGTTTGTAAAAAAATTAAAATTGAACATGTTGTTGAGGAATGGTAAAGCGGTTACGACAGCCAATGAAAACGGCTGAAATTAGGCGTGCAGCAGGCAGTGCTTGCCAAAAGGCAGTGCTTGCTCTAAGCTCCAACACCAGCGAGACAGCATGATAGGTGGCACACGGTAGCTGTGCCATACATCTTTTTGGAAGGTGAGGGCGGGGTGGCCCTAGGGTGGAAAGTTGTAAGAGTGGCTTAACCAGGCTTAATTGTTCCGAAATCGGTCACGGGGTGACACCAGCAGTGTTATAGCCGCTTTTAAATCTTCAAAGCTTCCAGCTTCAGAAATCAGTCACGGGATTGCAACAGCAGTGTTATATTTGCTTTTAAATCTTCAAAGCTTCCAGCTTCAGAAATCAGTCACGGGATTGCACCAGCGGTGTTATAGTTGCTTTTAAATCTTCAAAGCTTCCAGCTTCAGAAATCAGTCACGGGATTGCACCAGCAGTGTTATAGTCGCTTTTAAATCTTCAAAGCTTCCAGCTTCAGAAATCAGTCCCGGGATTGCACCAGCGGTATGATAGCTACTTTTAAACCTTCTAAGCTTCCAGCTTCAGAAATCGGTTACAGGACGCCGTCAACAGTATGATCGCTGCTTTTAAATCTTCTAATCTTCCAGCTTCCTAAATCGGTCATGAGATGGCATGAGCAGTATGACCGCTACTTTTAAATCTTCTAAGATTCCAGCTTAAGAAACAGTCACGGGATGGCACCAACAGTATGATCGCTGCGTTCAAATCTTCTTAGCTTCTAGCTTCAAAAATCTGTCATGGAATGGCACAGGTTGTACGATAGCCGCTTTTAAATCTTCTAAGCTTTCAGCTTCAGAAATCGGACATGGGATGACACAAGTGGTATGATTGGTGCTTTTAAATAGGTACGCACGACCGGACGAGTGAAATATTAGTCAACTAGGTCCGAGTTGTCTGATATTTCACTTGTCCGGTCGTACTTCCCAATGTACAATGCAAATCGCAATGAAAGTACGTATCAATTTTCATTCGATACTCACTGGGTGCTGGTTTTCCTTTGTTGATAATACACCGAATATTTCACTATCCGGCTGTACCGAACGTCGTACTTGTTCCGATTTTAGGAAATTTTCCAAACTCTCTTGATTTTCGTGAACAAACAGCCAAGATGCCTGCTTCGTGAAAGTACCAGCCTAGAAATAAATAAAAATAAAATTCAGGCCTGTGTTGTTCGAAATTATGCTTCCGTAAAGGCGTCCGATTTCCGGTCTTACTACCCTCAAAGGAACAAAAACAAAAATTAAAAAAGATCTTTGTTGTCAGTTATTTCTGCATCCTTACATTCAAAGGTTGGAGGAGAGTTTGCAGGAACCTCCCATGTGAAGAATGGGGACAATTTCTACGAATTTTGGTGAATCGGTGCAATCGGTTAATTTTAGTGAATTTAGTTCACTAGATCACATCTAGAGAGCACCAGGCGTTTTACTTTACTGAAAGGAAAAAGGATTTTGCGTAGTTGTCACAGTTTCTTAGAATCTCTGCTTGGTGAATACTCGAACATAAATAAAACAAACGAAAAATAGACCTACTTGCACATCATGGCACCACCTGGTAGAAGGCCATCTAACTATAGTACCTAGAGTCAAGGCCAGTTGAGATTGAAGCTGCATCCTTCCTGTCACTATTTTACAAATAAGCCACCTTAAAAATATGCTCACTAATGCAGCTTCAATCAGGCAGGATGCAGGTTGCAGGATTCAAGATGGAAGATGCAGGATGCAGGATTCAAGCAGGATGCAGCTTCAATCTCGGCTGGCCTAGCTCGTTTCCAGCGTTTGAAATCTGAAACGTGCTGCTGCCAGTCGTGTGATCGCCGCTTTTAATCATTCTAAGCCAGTCACAGGACAGCCAGTCATATGACTGTCCCTTTTAACTCTTCTAAGCCTCCAGCCTCAGAAATTGGTCATGGGATAGTGCCAGCGGTAGAGGCGGGTTTCGTAAGTTAAATTTTTCATTCCGGGTAAAGACTTTGTAAACTGACGTTGGATCGACTGTACATGATCAATGTACTGTAAAAGGTTTGGAGACCAAACCTGACTAGCGTACTCCAGTAGGGGGCGTAGATAAACTAAGACGAAAAGGTAACTTTAGTCCCAGTCCTAAAAAGAAAACTCAAAGCTATTATTTAACAAATTGTTTATTTTCTAATGCCGAAAGAAGTGTGGACACTATAAAAAAATTGGGCCGAAGAGCGTGAAGCGCGATAAGGTCTTTATTGGTGTTGATTTTTGTTTTCTAACTAGCGCTTAGTTCTAGAGAACTATACATAGGGCAGAAAGATGGTTAAGATTTCAAATGAAAGGGCATGATTTCCTCTTCCTGTAAAAAAATACGTATAATTAAAAAAAAAAAAGCAGAAAAAACGTAAAGCTCAGAATGGAGATAAAAAACGTGGTTTAAAATTGAAAGCTGCCATTAGGGGAGAGCAACTCAGAACGTAACATGGTTACAGGGTATGTGAAGGTAGTCATTTTTGGTAAGGAGTAAACGAAATCAGTGGCTCGTTCCTGGGTAAAGTTTACAGCCCGACTTTATTTATTGACATGTTCATAATTTTGTTGCTGACAACATATTTCAAGCTTGTCGCGGTAAAATGACTTAGGCTCTATTTATTTCGAAAATATCTGCTTCAAGAGCCGTTAAATTGTTGAAATACACAGTCGTCAATCAAAGAAATAGACCGCGCAGATTATCATGGTTAAATTCTTCCTTCCAGCAAAACTAAGAAACAATTACAAACAAAAACGTCAAGTGTGCCGTAAAAGAAGGAATTACATGATCGAAGTTTCACTTTACTTGGTAAAATATACACGGATAAAAATTGATAATTTTAAATGAAATAAAAATAAGCAAATGTACAAGTGAGAAAACTGTATCCGTTTAAGTGCTGTGTTGTCCTTTACGTTTTTGAATATATGATTCGTAAAGCACAACAGCACTTAAACAGATGCAATTTTTTCAGTTGTACATACATTTTCTTCTATAAAAAAAAAACAAATCAGCAGGGGTTAAAATGGAGGGGGAGCAGAGATGGGGGACATTCACACCACTCAATTGGGGAATCCGGGTCGGGGACGAGGGAAGCGGTGCGGGACGAAAAAGGGGTTATGGGGGGAAATCAGACCTTACAACTGGATAGGTCGCGGGGGGGGGGGGTTCGGAGGAGGCCGCCGGGGGCAGGGGGCAGTCGGCACCCTTTTCATTCCATACTGCCCACTACAGTATTTCGCTCAGATACGCGGGAACCGGCTAGACCGGCGTATGTTATGCCGGGGGTACAGCTAGTTTAAATTAAAAATCCTAAATACCAATTAAATACCTATTAAATTATTGTTAAAGCACAAGAGCACTTAAAAAGATGCAGTTTTCTCAATTGTTATTACTGTAAGTCGGCTGTGAAACGACAAATTTAGTACGCTATCAAGAAAACAAATTTCCTGCAGGAAAGTTCAAGAAATGATCCAAGAAATTATTTTTATCCTAGGCACTAAATTTAACTTACCCAAGAAATTACGCGTAACTTACCCAAGAAATTACGCGTAACTTACCCAAGAAAT
>JAHWFP010196696.1:5081-60473 GCA_023313725.1 Lithobius niger | reverse complement strand
GGGCCTCTTGGCAGGAGGCGAAGTGGCCCTTCGCTTTAAGGCGGTAGCAGGAGGCGAAGGGGCAGAACGTTTGTGGCCTTCGTTGCTTGAAGTTGAAGCAACCCAGTCCTGGGTGCGGGCATGGCGGGAGGAAGATGTACACGATGGCGGAGGCATCGGGTTGTTCTTCAGCTTTCGGACAGTGTTGAAAACGATGTCTTGGATTTCGCTTCATGTAACGCTGTTCCCCTTTCGGGATGAGTTGGATGAGAGGTCCAAGGGTGAATTGCAGGCAGGCGACCGGGAAGCCGCCGCCTCACGGCGGAAATTTCTTTTAGCTTCTCGGTAGTACTCCTTCGTGACTTGAAGATCCAGGCGAACAGATGAGAGGTCCAAGGGGGATGAAGGAGAGCTCTGTTGGCCAGCCTAGAGTGAAGACTCCGAAGGGACGTCTTCTACGAAGGGAGCCTCGCTGAATATGGCAGAAGGCACCGGTTCACCGGCAAGGTCGAGAGCAGAAACCCAGCGGGCGCCGAGGGCAAAGGGAGTAAGAGCACGAGGGAGAGCAGCCAATGAAGCGGAAGCTTCGGGGGTAACGGCCATCATCGGTAGAATCCAAATTCCGTACGAAAGGCGGAGAACCTTAAGAGAATTGACATATAGATATACTTCTGGAGGAAAATGAATGCCGAAAGTGTCCACGCTCTCGCTTTTATAAGGGAGAACTGCGCCGGGCATGCGCAGTGGGATATGCAAGCAGGTGCCTGCGCACCGGAAGAAACCTCCAGGAGAACATCACATTTGGGAAATGTAATGCAAAAATTATCAGGTTAATATGTTTTGGTAATAAAGAAACTTAGAATTAAAATAAAAAAATTGAATTAAAATTCAAGTATAATTAGAAAAATTAAAGCGAAAAGCAGGCACTGTTGACTCCAATCAAAAACACAGTTTAGAAACAAAATGGCGGTGCATGGTTCGATGGGGCTGTGAAAGGCTGAGCAAAACGGGAGGCAGCTTAATGATAATCAAGTCCTGACATCCCTAAACAAACAGCAATCAACTAACTAATTATTCTCAGTATTTCAACATTCTAGATGGCATTTTATGGTTAATGATAATGTAATGCAAACTACTCAACAAAAGTGGGCTGTGGCCCAATAAAACATGCGAAAATGCTACTAAACTATATCAAGCACAGTTGGTTACTTTAAGCTAATGAAATTAATTTTCTGTTCCAAGATCAAGATATTCTTTCCATATTATCGCATACCACTGAAAAAGAGAAATTTGATAACTATTTACAAGTGATTTACTGGTTTGCCCCGATTTTCAAAGATAATCTGTATCTGCCAGCCAAGCTGGCGGCTCCGGTACAGGTACCAAGGAACTGCACTCAGAACCAGTATCGGAATCGGTATACCACTAGTCTACTGAAATGCCCGGAGCAGCTCGAAGAGAAGTTGTCGTGGAACGGGGGATTTATGTTCACAGCAAAAGGGAACGACGGAGGTGTAGTTTGGGCCGTGATATAAAGGTTCGGATCAGAATTTAATAATGGACGAATGGACGATTAGATTTACAAGCTTTCCTAGTCTTAGAAGCCATTCTTTAGTGAGTTTTTCAGTCACAAAATGTTCTTTTTCTCCTTGTCCAAATGCCACAAAAAAGCGCACATGGGTTTGTTTGTCACAAAATTTCAAGTCCTACATTTACAACATAAAGTGTGTAAGTCTCCAGTCAGCCGTTGAGTGCACGAATTTTTGCCTACAGACGAGAGAGCTGACTCTAAGGCATTACTTTGAGAAGTCATGACAACTATTAGAGCAGTAATGAGACAGGCTCATTCGGATACTCAAACGATTGTGAGGGATGAGTGTGGCAAGGCCTGCTAAAAAAGAGCAGGGAGGCCACACGGTGGTGAGCCAAGGTTTTGAGCATGAAGATAAATGATTAAACTAAAGGGTGTATTTTAGGATGGAAGTGAAAACTTATTCCACTAAATGTTACAAAGTAAGCAAATTAATATATTTAAGGTACACATTTAAACAATCCCAAACCCCATGGGTTTTGCATACAAGTGCTGATAAAAACCTACAGAAATATGTAGCGATATTTCTTAAAACCAAACAAAATAAACAAATAAATAAATAAATAAAACAAAATAATTATCAAATCAACTGTGTAGCTTACTTTGACCATTCCTTTTGTACAGTTACAGTGAAAATTATTTATATTATCTTGGTGGAAATTATGAACCAGCACATTTGAAAAAAAAGTAGTCTATTTTGAGGAATCGCATGAAATTTTTTAAATATATAACACAAACAAGTATTTCCAGCACTAGTTTCAGTATGCAGCATATGGGTATTCCTTCCCTTTTCCCTTATTCACCTTCATTCCACTTTGTTTTTCCATAAGAGGCCGGCAGTAGACAGGAACAGGCACGGGAACATGTGAGCTACTTTTGGGCGTGGAGTTACCATCACCAATGGCTGGTTTAGGAACATTTGACTGCACCTTAGCTGGAAGACTCCAGCCATACGCCTGCATTCGGCCATCATCTTTCTTAACGTGCGCTCGAACTTGCTTGTACTGTTCTCTCCGCTCTCTCGCACGCTGCGCTTGAAGTTTCTCAGATGACCTACAAATATAAATACATTACTGCAAGCACGCAACAGCGGAACACAGAGCAAACTGTCGCTGCAGACTGTCTGTTACACACGTTTAAGCTACAGGATATTTGAGAAAGAAGCACGCACCCAAGGTGGTTGACAAGGTTTCACGTAACACATTAATATTAGGAGGAGCCAGGCCTTATTCTCTACTAGCGCAAAACAATGTCAAATGCAGCACCATTAATGCTATCAGTGACAATTCTCCCAGAGGATTTATGGTCCTTGACTAAACATCGCTAACTATTTGCAATCATTTTGTGGAATCCATCATGATATTATTTTTTATCCCAAGGCCTATATTGGTTACGTCTTATCTTTAGGAATATACAATGACTTTGGAAATATACAGTGATTTTGAAAATATATAATAATACAATGACCTCAACGAGGCCAGACCCAGGCAGGGAATTACTTTGTTAAATTTAGTAACCTAAGTTTTGGCGTAATGTTATACACATAAGCCACACGCAGGGCTCGAAATAGCTTGTGGCACTTGCCATGAGCATGCTTACAATTGCCACGAGGATTGGCTTTGCTCGTGTCAATGTTTGCCTCGAGGTTGTAATCAAGTAGCACGCAAAAATACATAACTCAATTCGCTGTGATTTTTGCAATATAGTTCAAAAGTCTTTAAAAATGAAAGGGAGTATATATAATAAGGGAGCATGAAATCCTTATATCGAGACCTGATCATACGAACAACAGAGACTATTCTCAGATTGAATAAAATAGGACGAAAGGAAGCTATATAACCAAGAATTTATAAATTTTTGATATAACCAATAAAGCAGATTGCGAGTGTTGACAAGATGACCACTTACTTCTAAGGTGAATAGAATAATAAGTTCTAAGATGGGGTAGAATGGTGCACTTTCTTGGCAATAAAAGCGTGATCTAATATCACCAGTTACTGACCTGAATTACAAGTAGCAATCGCAAAAGATTGGGTTAGGCTAATTCTCAAAGACATTTGGCGCTTATAAACTCGGGAGATTTACTATTACACAAATGTTGAAAAAATACAGAAGTTTAACTTACATTTCACTGTCTAGGAAATCCAAGCCTTTCCGCCTATCTGAGAGGTTTTTACGCCGCATGGTGTCTAAAGCAGGGGTGACGTGATGTGTCGGAGCATTGTAACGAACGTTAACAATGTATGGAAGCGGTTTGCGCTGAGGCTTTTCAGTAGCACTGAAGAGGCTGCTGAAACTGCAAGAAGCGATGAAAGCGGCGACTTATTCATGGCGATATTCTGTGCGTACCACTGAATCTACCTTAACACTGCATGAATCTCCCCAAAAAACCATACATATTGGACGCATAATTAAGTTGGAGGAAAATTACAAAAAGTAACATTTCCATAATTAAAATACTCTCTACAGACTTAAAATTGAAAGAAAAATGAATTAGGCAAAAAAAAAACAGTACGGGGAGACACTAAAGAGCATACTTAAAAATAGTCTTCCACTTAAAGCATGCAAAGCCTATGACAAATAAACTACAGCAAATGCAAATACCTGCATAAGAAATGCTCACGAAAAGGTGCCTCAGATGAGCTGGATTTGTGCAGCATGAGGAATCAAAGCAGTATTCAATCAGATATAAAGCAACGGGACATTCTCTAGTTTGAATCATTCTCATATTTTCATACATTTCATTTTTAAGATAAAACAAACTCGAGCTCACAATGACAGCAACTCATGGCAATTTGCTAGATAACCTTAACTTGCACGTTTCAGATTTCTCTGCAGGCATTTTTCAGCAGTGAGCAGTTTCATAAAAAAAAAAACCTTCCCAAGAAAACATTTAGGGTAGCATTAGTGGTGTACCGATACCATAATTCCGATTCCGATGCCAAAAACCGGTTCCATACGGTTCCGATACCGGTTCCAATTACCACGTGGCAGTGCCACAGCGAATGGAAAGAAATTAATAATAATGAATTAATTTGTTCAGGGAGTCCAGGGTTCTGCTGTGGCAAATTTTTTTAAATTTTTAAACAAAATTTTGATATATACGAAGTTGTATAATTAAAATTAAAAATTTAGATTAAAATAGAAAAAAAAAGTTTAAATGATGTGTATCGATTTTTTTAGGTAACATTTTTGCTTTCAAGATTAATGCCAAGCCCTTTTTCTAATGGTCCTGATATCATTAAACATTTTTGCCTTCCGAATGTATCAAATTTAATTTAATAAAATTTAAATAAAATAAAATAACTTAAGTTAAAAAAAAAACTAGTTTGAAATAACCAGAAAATTGAAACGATTTTTTTAATTCTGCCCTGGACCTGCACTTTTAAATAGGATTTTTGTTTCTTGGGTTGGTCCAAGCACTTAGTGAAGCTGTTTTTATTTAAAATTGGTTTTCTTGATGCATTAAATTTAATTTTTTAAAACTTAAATGAAAATCAAAAAATTTATTTAAAATTTTAAAAAACTTAGGCTAAATAAGAGCATGCTTGAAGGTTTTTTGCAGCCCAGATGCTTATGAGTCTTAGCAAAGCTTTGCATACTTCTAAGATTTTTGCAGCCCGGATTTATTGAGGCACTGTAGACTCCAGGTTGACTCCAATTGAATGCACGATTTAGAAACAAAATGGCGCATGCAGTGGTTTCCAAGGATGTGATCGCTAAGAAAATAGGAAACAACTTAATGATAATAAAGTTCTGACATCCTTAAACAAACAGGAATCAACTGAAACGTATTCTGCTTAGTATATTAATATCCTAGATGGGATTTTATGGTAATATGATGCAAACTAATTAACAAAAGTTGATGTCAGCAGGTAAGTGGCCCAGTAAAAACGCGCGAAAATGTGTTAGCTATTCATCCAAGATCTACTTAAGCACCCTTTTACGACGATTTAAGCTACTGAAATTAATTTTGTTCCAAGATCTCTTAAAAATATTCTTTGCAACGATCGCATACCCCTGGAAAAAGGAAACTAGAAGACAATATCAAGTAATTTAGTGGTCTATGCTGATTTTTGAAAAGTAGTCGTATCGCCAACCAAGATAACAGTTCCGGTACACCACTAGTTAGCATGTATAGAAAAAGGATCATCAACAAAATAAAAATAATGGAAATTTTAACTTGTTAAAATTAGTTTTTACTATCATAAAAATACTTACCTCCAGTATACATGGTAAATTCGCTTAACCCTTTGAGAGCTGCGTTTTTTTTATATCTCCAAAAAAGTAGGGGTAACCTGGACGGGGCTCGAACTAGCAACCTGAAGGAGCTGTTAAACGTGAGGCACACGCCTCTACCAACTCGGCCACGGCCGTCTCTAGAGTCGGCTTGTTAAGGGAACCTAGTATTGTTGTCATTCCTGCATTGTTGGCCATCTCGCGCGTAGTAAGGACTCTGTTTTTAATACTTCAACCTGTGCTTGTGTTTTGCCCGAGATTTTCTCAGGTTTAGCACTTAAAGGGTTAATTTGGCTTTTCCCATGCTCAAACAATCAAATTTCTTAAATTTATTGAATTCAACGCCAGTTGCACGCATTTCCCGGCAGGCGCGCTGCCAGCGTCACCGCTGCAACCGCCTACCTCCTGGGGAAATCCCCATTCGCTTTTGGAACCTTTCTTGTTCTGTCAGCGGTGAGGCGGGCGGGTTTTACTGGAGGTAAGTATTTTTATGATAGTAAAAACTAATTTTAACAAGTTAAAATGTCCATTTCTTACTATCTGCAAAATACTTACTTCCAGTATACATGCTGACTTTGTCGGAAAGGAGGTGGGCAACAAAGCAAGAAAAGACAAGCCCTCTCGTTAAAGTAATTTAACATACAGTTAAACACCTCGTTATTATCTTTTAATTCTCCTTTCCACTGTAGATACATCGACTGAAAAGGCCTTCTAAGACCCATGACGACCCGTGTGTGATCTAGCTTTCCACCGGTGTGACTGTTAATCTTGGTGTGCATCACACTTTCGCCGACTGGCGCTCCCTTGAGCCAGTGACGATGCATTGCATTACTATGTCACTTCCACCCTCACCACTCATATCACGCAAGTAATGTTTCATAGCGGTACTTTTACTGCTCCATGCCCCAGCTGCTACTACCTTGTCCAGAGGTGTACCACAGCCATAGACTCCAGAGGCTGACAAGGCACGTACGCTCTCTTTATTACCCTGCTCCATGTTGCACTCTCTGGACCGATTCCGCCTTCCTGTCCAAGCAGTATCGGAGCACTTGTATCATACACTGCAGTTTCTCTCCACCGAGTCTTGTTACTTTCCCACTAAGTGCTTGGATCGCTATGAGCTTTGGTGTCGTGACAGGTCTGGAATTTTTTGCTCTAAAATTCGTTGGCAACACCAACAACACTGATGACCAGTCTCTAGGGAAGAGGATAAGGCCATCATCTCTAGCGAACGCCGCCATCTCACTTTGGCGCACCGCTGACGCCAATGCGACTAAAGATAGTTTTCTGTCAACAAGGCTGTGCTCGCCGGACTCAGTGGGTCACAGTGATTTAGTTAAGCTGGTTAGAACCAGCAGGAGGTTCTAGGTTGGAACTTCGTCTTCGGTCGAGCATTCTCGCTAGCAACGCTGCTTTGAAACATTAGATTTGCCACCACTGTCGACTTTCCTATGCAAGTCAGTACAGAATTAACTGCCGTCTTGTATCCTTTGACCACTGTCTTTTGTACATTTCCCCCGTCGATATTTGATGGCGCTGAAGGAGTCAGTCCGCCACCTCTCTGGAGCAACAGTCTCCATGTTAGGTTGCTCCTCAAAGTAACGACTCGTGAAGGCGTAGAATACCTGCCGATGCGTGGATCGTCCGTCCTCTGTGTTGGGATCGAAAAGACTCTGTCAAGGGTAGAGGATTAGGTTCTGCTTTCTTCAGTTTCAATAAGTTCGGAAACCACGAGGCTGCTGGCCAAATGGTGTGATGAGAAAAGACCCTGTTGAGGACCTGATCTTGTCGAATCCTTGTTGAAGCAAGCAAAAGGGAGGGAAGGCGTACGCGACCATCCCCGTCCCCAATAACTTGCGTCAGCTTCATTGAAGTTGGGAAAATGGTCGACTCTTTCCTTCCCTTCTTTTCTTTCAAATGATGAAATCTTTCCTCTCGTTCCTTTACCAATTCCTTCACTTCGTAATTGCTTTCATTTCATTTACATCTTCCGTTTCTGCCATGTCTCGAAGAGGAAACCGAAACTTTGCATAGATTCCGTATACTTTTATCATCAGGCCCAAAATCTGCTGCGGAATAACAGGATGATCCAAAAGAGTCGGCTGACGTCAGCTTTGACGGTATTGCATTACGTGTCCACGTAAATTCTGTCTTGGAGAAGCCGACGTTAATAGCTCTCCCAATGTTGGTGATTTTCTTTCTGATTTCGTGATTTGAAGCTATGTCGGTTTGGGGATGACCCATTTTCACTGAACAAAATTGCCGTGACTATAATTTATCAAATGTACGTGATCAACTTTCAAGGCCTTTAGTTGGTGAATGTCCACGCATATCTTCGCGTGATGTCACCTGGCTAGCACAACTGTCAACTGTGAAGGGTGACCTGATCGTTTATGGCAAGTTTTCCGTATCGCGGAGACAAACTATTTTGTTTTTGCTCCCTTTCAAATGTCATGATGAAGAACCTACCATAAACTGACGACACACCTCTCTCGACGTTCTTGGATGCCGGTGAGGATATACATGCATTACGGGGCGATGACTTAACGATCGTGCTGTTAATTCCTTTTTTTTTTTTTTGCTTACTTATTCCAACTCTACTTTCTCAATGTCAATGACAATCCTATCAGTTTCGTTCACAGGTACACTGCTATGTTTGTCTGAAACATTATATTTTTCATTCCTATTTGACACCATTCTGCCTCGAATTCCGAGATTTGGATTTGAAGTCATACGCTTCTTTCCACTATGTGCAATCCAGTCTCCTTCTTAGCTCCACCCGAGGGAGAAGGCTGTCGCCTTTTCTCACAGAGGAGGAACTTGGGCTGGTATCCGGTTTCAAGAAAAGCGATGCCAAACGAGAATCCGTTATTCGAGCGTATCAAAGCGGTTATCGATTCTTTCCGACGCCAACAAAACAAGTGTCGATTCCACCTCATCCGACTTTGCATTAACCCGCACGTCACCACCTTTGCGAGCCTCCAAAGCCTGATCAGACTGGGTTCTCACAATTTCCCCAATAACGACACGGGATCGGTGTTATAACCTAGTTAAACTGATGGTAGTGTTGAAGTGCCGCTGCAAGGCATCATGTCGACATAGCTACATAGCGTCACCGCAACATGGCGCCCTATAGGCATTGTGTCATTCTGTCAATTTCATTGTGACGCTTCGTGTGTGTCTCAGTGTCACTAGCCATGTGAGTCGATGAGGACAAACAGTTTTCCTTGGTGAAGGCTCACACTCTTGGGTTGAGTGACATCACCCTTTTGGGTTGAGTGACATCACCCTTTTTACTTATCTTCATTCAGACTTGCCATCTTGTCTCCCTTCCCTTCGTCTCATGTCGCCGACCGTGCGATGAGACTAGGAGAGATGGGACGGCCTTGTTGCTCTTTCAACTTTTGGTGGTTGTGCGGCAAGGATTTTCAAGCACCTCTGTCGACCTGTGGTTCGTCCTACAGCTACACCCCTTCCTCGTCCATCGTGACTGCCATATCCTAGAACTAGTGTTGTGTAGGTTGACAGGGACCTACTCCTAATTATTGCCTTGAACCTTTCACCTCTACCCATTGTTGGTTGTAGTGATGTCTTTGTCTTTCCCTCTGGCGCCACCCCCGAGAGCTGACCTCCAAAAAGTTCTGTGGCACCAGGAATGGCACGAGTCGGAGCTATCCCGCCGCCTCTGCTGGGATATTTACTGCAGATTCCAGGATCGCATCCCTTTTTCGGAAGAATGTTCAGCACCAATCGAGAGGAACTATTTAGACTGTCCTTCTGAAATGACAACGCTCGTTTCATGATGTGTAGACATTCACTGACTGTTTGATTCTCCCAAAGTTCCCGCATTTCTCTGCAAGCCGAGAATGCTATTACACATGTGAATTTGCACGTATGCTGTAGCGTAAATATGCTTCATCTTAGTCGAACTGACACATTGGGGTTCTGATGAAAGTAAGCGTCTGTCGAATCCAGGTCTAGGCCCATCCTTTCTGGGGAGTACTCGCCTCCGGGAAAGTTCGGTACCTTTACTTGGGTGGAGTCCCTTTTTTGGAATGCTCAAAGGGGCATCCCTCCTCACTAATTACTGGTATCACGCTTGAAAGTGTGTGTGACACACTCCAGAAAGTCAAAAGAGTTGCAGTTCCGTTTCTCGCGAAGGAACCAACCCTGAAACCGACTGCCTTAGCGACAACCCTCTAGAAAGTCAGTCTAGTTGTAGTCTCCACCTGGTAGTAGATTCTAAAACGCTTTCTTCCATGTCTCACCTCCACTCGCCGCAATCAAACCACCCCGTACGATGACAGGCTTCTCTAAAAGCTGCAATTGGCGATTACAATTAACTCTTACCCTGGTCCCACAGAAGAAAAGTTGTCGCATAGTCCTCTAGAAATATGACCAAAGCACCGCATCCGTTCACCTAGTGAACATGGTCCCATCGATATCCCTAGCCAGTCTCCGTTTTTGCAAGTAGGGCAATGTGCCAGGTCGCCAACTGATGATTTTAACCCTTTAAGGACGGGTACGGCCAAATGCGGCCGTCTTTCAAAAGACGGGTGCGCCCAAATGCGGCCGCGATGACGTCAGCACTTGTTGGTGCCAATAGCGGGCCTCCCAATGGTCAGATCTGGATGACGTCACGCTCATTCGAAGCTACGAATTCCAAAGTTTCTATCCATGTGCTTGGTTTTTTTGTAATGCAAAAATTCGATTTTTTTATCGAATTTTAAAGTCGAAACTTATTTTGGTTGTTTATCTTAAAAGCTACGAATACGCTCGTGAATTTGGCCACGCTATTTTATAACAATGTCGTCAGATGATTCCGATTTTTTTGGATTTGACGATGATGACATTTGTGTGTCTAAGGCACGTGCTAGTGCCATTGTGGAACTGACAGAAAGTGACGTCGAATGTAGTGAGGTATAAAGTGTTACTTCGGACGACAATGACAATTTCAGTGATGGTGACGAAACAGACGAGTTGGATGGGCCTATTCAATGGTCCGAAAAATTGAAAGACGTAAGTGTTACCAAATTTAGTGAACGTGCTGGGCCGAAACATAATTTAGACCCAACAAAGGCTTCGTTTTTAGATTATTTTTCCTTGACGTGTGGTGAAAACGCGATTCAATTGTTGGTTCAACAAACAAACTTGTATCACGTTCAATTCAGTGACACATGAACGGCAGAAAATAGCGGAGGCGATAGGCCTAATGTAAACAGCCGCAGCACCACTCCGACCGCCAGCTCTAAAACTGCACCGTGGATTGACGTTTCCGTAGCAGAATTAAAATGTTTTATTGATTCTCATGGGTATACACAAACTACCCAGTTTGAAACACTATTGGAGTGACGACGAGGGGTTAGGCGTTCCAGCCATCAAGAAAGCAATGACAGATGACAGATTTCTCAATATTTTGCATTTTTTGCATCTCAGTGATAAAACCAAGGAGCCGAAGAAGGATCAACCAAATTACGATCGATTGTACAAAGTCCGGCCTTTCCTAAATTTAGCTGACGACAATTTCCTAAACTGCTATGCCCTACATGCAGAAATCAGTATAGATGAGGCGATGAAAAAACAAAAATCCGAGTGGGATTTATCAATACATGCCGATGAAACCAGCTAAAAGAGGCATCAAGATTTGGGTAGCAGCATCGCCAAAAAACGGATATGTCCACAAGTTTCAAATATACACGGGAAAATCCACGGATATGGAATCCGAACATGGCCTAGGCTACGGTGTCGTAATGAAGTTATCAGCCCCATTTCAGGAATGTTATCGCACAATTTATTGTGACAACTTTTTCAGCTCCGTTCAACTTGCGGTTGACTTGCTTGAAAAAAAAAACTACATCTGCGGCACAATTAGGCCTAATCGGAAAGGCTACCCTTCGAATAACATAAAATTGCAAAAAACGCGAAGCAAAAGTAACCCAATCGGACAATTTGGTGGCAACAGCATGGCACGACAAGAAAGTTGTTAGTGTTTTATCGACGAATGCAAACCCAGGAATGCAAATTGTGAAACGCAAAACACGCACAGGTGAAACCGAAACTGTAAACAAACCGAAGTCAATTGTGCTGTACAATAAATATATGGGAGGGGTGGATTTGGCCGACCAGCACAGAAAATGCTATCAGCTCGAGATAAAAACTGTACGTTTTAGACACGATGATCGTGAATTCTTACGTGCTTTACATGGAAGACTGCGAAAAAATGAAAGTCCGACCGAAGCATCATTTAGATTTCCGATTAGGCCTAGAGAAACAGCTGATTGGTGAAGGATGCAGAAAAATATCCACAGCTCCACGCCACAAACGTTTGGCTTCAAATGTTTTGAGTCCAGAAAGTCCATCTAGCCACAAACTAATCAAATTTGAAGGATGAAAATGTACCTGTGTTCAGTGTGGTAAAACTGGAAAAAAAAGGCCCGACGGAAAACGTGCTCGGGGATCTCACTTTGGCTGCAGCACGTGTAATGTGAATTTTTGCAAAAATGGCTGTTTTCCGGATTACCACAATCAAAACAACTATGGACGAGAGGTTGACGGCCAATTGGCGGTAGAAATTGTAGTTTTTATTTTAGTGTTTGATTTGATTTTCTTGTCTCCAATCCCCCCCCCCCCCGTGAATCTGGTTTTGCAGCGTTTAGGCCTAAAGTGGGAGCAGAGCAGCAAGCCCATTGTGCGCCTAGACGTGAGCCAAAGTTTGAGCGCACCTCGGCTCATGAATTTACATAAACATTTTTTTCAGCGTCTAAAGAAGTTTAATAATTTTATCAATCATTACTACAATATATTACAAAAAAAAGAGAAATATTTTTCCAGTTTATTGAGAAAAATACCCAGCCAAAAAAGTGTTTTTGTAGCAAGGATTTTAAATGACGTGTTTTTTACACCAAAGTTTTCGGTTTACGAATTGTTTTGATAATGATAACCAAGTATTTATTAAATACTGTGTGATAGTTGGTTTATTTCTGCACTTTTTGACTGTTTGTTTGTGGTGATAGCTTTATATAAAGGCAAGATATGATTTTTTTTTTGCAAGTCCCTGTCTGTCAACAAATTTTTTTTACACCAAATTTTTAGGTTTATGAATTTTTTTTATAATGATCGCCAAGTATTTATTAACAACGTAAACCGTGTTTGAAAGGTGGTTTATTTCTGTGCAGTTTGACTGTTTATTTGTGATGATAAGTTAATTTAAAGGCAAGATACGATTTTTTATGCAAGTCACTGTCAGTCAAAAAAATTTTGTACACTAATTTTTTAGGTTTACAAATTTTTTTGATAATGATCGCTAAAGTATTTATTAACAACGTAAACACTGTTTGAAAGGTGGTTTATTTCTGCGCATTTTGACCGTTTATTTGTGGTGATAGGTTAATTTAAAGGCAAGGTATGATTTTTATGCAAGTTACTGTCAGTAAACAAATTTTTCCTACGATTTTTCCCGTCCTGGAGGTATTCAGAAGGATCCAGCCTGCAGTCCTTAAAAGGTTAATAGATAAAAGCAAGCTACATGAATTGAACCCAGGACGTTTCGTTCACCAGACCTCGAAGATCCTTCTGAGCCACGCTGACTGACCTGACACGCCAAATGGAATGGAGAGGGTTGCTTAGCTACATGAACACACGACAGAACTAAGTCCCTCCTGTAAACCGTTCCTTGCACAAGCCACTAAAAACCGAACACACGCAGGACACTGGGCCCGTGTTGCCAGGGCAATTTTTTTTTTTGGAGGGGGGTGAGTGAAAATTTGGGCATAGTGGCCCCATGCGTCCGCATATAGCGGCCAACTCCCCAAAGGGGCTTAATTTCACCCCCCCCCCCCCCACTCAGCATATGGACCCAGGGAAGTGAAGACAGTCGAAGGGAAAAGGGAGTGGCAGAATCCTACCTACATCCCAACTTTACTAACCTCTTTACAGTGGCAGCTTGTCTGTACTGGACATGAACTTGCCAACGCTGAAATCTTGGCATATAGCGGCCCGGTTCGCCTGGTTCTCCTGTATTTCGTGCAATGCCAACGCTGAAAAATTGGGCATAGTGGCCCCGTGCAACCGCATATAGCGGCCTGGTTCGCTTGCCGTTCGTGCATTGCCATCTTAGTCTTGCCATTCTTATAGTTCGACTAGATTTGACAATCTCTGTCCTCGGCCATCACCCTTTCTGGTTGACTTAAGGTTAGGACGAGATATTTTCGCACTAGGCTTATTTTCGCACTAGGCTTATTTATATAGCATTACCGTAGTAAACGACGCTAGCTATAATGCCAAAACAAACAATTTTATCACCTTCACCTGCCTTTCGTGCATTGTCATCTTAGTCTTGCCATTCTTATAGTTCTACTAGATTTGACAATCTCTGTCCTTGGCCATCACCGTGTCTGGGTGACTTAAGGTTAGGACAAGATATTATTGCATTAGGCTTATTTATAGCTTTACCGTAGTAAAAGAAGCTATCATTCAAGTTAAGACCAGAACACACATAACTTTATCACCTTCACCTCGTGCATTTATAATTCAACTAGATTTAACTACATATACTTATTCGGCCCGAATCTGTCCATTACGATCGACCCGATGCCTTTGTGGCTAACAAAATTCAAAACAAAAAATTGAAGCAAGCTCAATTCGCTACAAGAAAAGAAGTTAATTAACGAGACCAAATAAATCACAGTTTGGTGATTTAGGGTAAGCTTTATCATTGAAAAACAAGAATAAAGGTAAACACAAGGTCGGCTAATTAACAATAGCCCCATCGCCCGGCCCGCCAAAAGCATTGTCCAGTTCGCCATGTGCATTGTCCAGTTCGCTGTCCGGTTCGCTACCCAAACGACAACAAACGTCACCTGGCCAAAAAAATCGTTAATACGAGGTAGAAGCAGTACTCACCGAATCCTCGAACGCAATCCCATTTCATTTGGTTGAAAAAATTCCGAACGTTCGCATGCAACTTCATGGAAGTTACACTAAAAAACAACTTCACTCACAAAACCAAACCGTATTACCGTTAATCCTGGCCGTTGGCGGCCATTGTAGAGCAGATAACACGCACGTCTTTTCTCCACGCGTGCTCAAAAGCGAATGGGGATTTCCCCAGGAGGCAGGCGGCTGCAGCGTTGACGCTGGCAGCGCGCCTGGCGGGAAATGCGAGCAACTGGCGTTGAATTCAATAAATTTAAGAAATTTGATTGTTTGAGCATGGGAAAAGCCAAATTAAGCTAATTCAGCATGTATACTGGAGGTAAGTCTTTTGCAGATAGTAAGAAACTGCAATTTCCTAATTTATAAGTCTAAACTTTCTAGAAAATTTTAACAGAACATTTAGAAGCTAAACCATATGCAGAAATTCAACAGAAAGTTGGCAAAATATTGCACATATTTATTATCCGTTATTTTGTCCACCATGCCTCTACTTGATATTTTTGGTTGTCAAACGTTGTTCTCCGAACAATTAGGGTACCATTACGCCCATTGTGGACTTTTTTGTACAGTGGTCGTTGATTATCCGAACATCAACTATCCAAAAATCTTGGTCAACTGAACCCCCCCCCCCCCCACCACCAACTTTTTTTTTACCCTGTCATTAACAAATCCCCAACAAACAACCAAACAGAATTACTCAAGTACGTATTGCCATTGACATTGGATTTCTAATGTTCTACTCTTACGTGCATGCCAAGGCTATTTTTTTCTTCACCCACCTCTTTTCCCACTTTATGGTTTCTAACAACCTGTCTACTGCACCATCTCTATTACCCCTGCAAGCATACGAGACCAGTCCTTTCATGTGATATGGGGTTATAGAGCCAGTCATTCACACAATGTCGTATATCTCAAAAGTCAAAATGGCTCCAAAACGAAACCTTGGAGGTTTAGAGCATGGACAAGATTTATAGCATAAACCAGCAGTTCCCAACCTTTTCTACAGAACCACTAGTGTCTCTCAGACAGTGGGTTATAAAGGTGATTTTGTTGTTCCAAGAACACACCCTTACCACTTCATCCAGCGGTGTTGCTGCTAGAGCTCTTAGTTCATAAGCGTGCACTTCTTCAGGCAAGTCTATGATTTGGGCTTAGTTCATATGCACTTTTAATGACGGAAAAATTTCACTTTCCTAGAATGAATGGAGTCTGGGGAAGTGGAATTAGTTCACCCGACCCGACAATTTGCCAGCTTGCAGAAAGAGTGGGGTGGGCACAGTTCTTTCAGAAGTAGTTGTTTTTATTTTTGGCACTCTATTACTTTCTAGAAAGTGACAAAGCACTCTGACCGGACACCGGACTTTTTCATTTCCTTCTGAATCAACGATAAGGCCTAAGGCTTTTACAGTGATGAGACTACTGCTACATCAGGTTTTAGGTTCTGCTCGAAAATGGGCTGGGAAACTACGAGTCACTGAAGTTCAATCCTTAGAAAAGCGAATGCGGTTATCTTCTCTGGAGAAGGCTGCCAATTCCCTGTCTCGCAGCTGAAACTAAAGAAGGAACACTGTCTTTTGTGAAAGGTGGAGTATTGAAGCTGAACATGTGAAGGTTCGTAAGGGATTTGTGATAAGCTGTCAAGTACCAGTGATAAGTCCCACCTTTGGAAGAGCTGGCGAGTTTTTGTTCAAGCGCTTTCGAAGGCCAGCAATAATCTCGAAATTATCTTGCTGTCACGACGGGATTGTTTCCGAGGCAGGAGATCATAGAATTGATGGCCGACCTATAACCATTTATGGCTGTTGAAGTCATTTTTTGAAAAGATCTTCCAAGAATGGTGCTAGAAGAGTCTTGGAGGGATTACAAAGATCTGACTCTTGGGTTTCACACCTGTGACAAGACAGAAGTCTTTTTGAAACTGGAGATGAAAATCCGTCCTGCTTTATGTGTTTAGTTAAAGTTTCCGCCCATGAAGATGTAGAAAATTGGATTTTGGGTGGACGGTCTTTCCTTAGTGTTGGGTTAGGAATAGATTCGTGTCGTGAAAGGAAGGGGTAAGAGTTCTTCCTTCTTGATCTCCATGTGACCTATGAACCATGACTATGCTGGCTTCATTGCGGCCTATTAGGATGAATTGACCTTCGGATTGCCGGATCTTGTTGAGGACGGGTTGAAGAAGGTAAAACGGAAGAAATGCGTAAGCAAATATCCCGTCCCATGAGATAGTGAGGGTGTCTGTTGCCCAAGATATCGTCTCTGGAAAGGGGGATACAAAGTTCGGAAGTTGGTGGTTGAACTTCGTGACGAAAAGGTCGACAAATGGTGTCCCACATTGAAAATAGGGCTTGACAAATGGAGGGGTCGAGTTTCCACTTCATTGTTGGTACTTGGTTCCCTCTTCACATTCAGATTTTCTTCAATGTGTCTGGGTAAAAGCATAGTTGAAACGAGAGCTTTGCAGGTCTCAAAAAGTCTTGATGTTTGCTCCATGAGAGATAGGGAGTGGGTCCCTCCTCTCTTTAAGGCACGGCTGTAGTATACATCACAGCGTCTGTGAAGAGAAGACCATCGGGTGGAGGGTTGTGGACTGGAACGCCTTCTTGAAGATTTCGAGGATCCTTCCACCATTAGGTTGGGAAATGATGGAGGGAAATCCGGTCTTTCCAGGGTGTTCTTGGGTTTCACTCTTCTTTTCGAAACCAATGAATTGGTTTTGCTCTCCAATGGCCCTGTGGGAGAAGTTTGTCGCAGGATTCGATGAATCCTATGCGCAAGGCGAGTTCTTGGGCGCACAGCTTTCGTTTCATTTGAAGCATTCCGAACGAATATCTGATGCTTTTGATTCTTTCGGGGGAAGGTCGAACTAGGAAGGTGTGAAGATTGAAATCGGCTTCACGGAAATAGTTGTACAGAAGCTTGGCTTCATAACAAGAATTGGAGAGGCGTCCCAACTAGAACAATCAAAAAAACCTGGGGATTTTCAGAGACAATATGTCTAACTCTATTTACACTCATCTTCACCAAGTTCAATAGGCTACATTAGCTCTTCCCAAACTCGATCTCACAATATCCTGCAAGTTTTTGACAGCTTTAGCAGGTTGGTGGTGTAACCGCTTCACATCCGTCTTCTTCGGGCACTAAGTTTCAGTCCATTCTCCGCTTTCAACTACATCTTCATTTTGTGTTTTGAATAACGACGCCTGCTGTAGGATAAGGGAAGCTACGGCAGGCGCCGTTATTCAAAACACAAAACAACGATGTAGTTGAAAACAGAGCACGGACTGAAACTTAGTGCTCGAAGAAGCAAGTTGGTCATACCACCAACCTGCTAAAGCTGTTGAAAATTTGCAGGATATTGTGAGATAGAGTTTGGGAAGATTTAATATCTTGAACTTGAAGATGAGTGTAAATAGAGTTACACATATTGTCTCTGAAAATGTCATATTCTTTCATCCTAAAGAACTCCATCATTTTTATACTGAAACCTGGGAATTTTTGTACATTTGTAAATTATCTCTTTTTGCATAAGTACATAGCTTAGTGTTTGTAAATATAACAAGGATGTTGTCTAATGCCAGCCCTTCTCACATGACCATGCATTTATCTATCCGGAAGAAATTTTATTTTAAACTTGAATTTAAAATAAATTTTGGTTTATTTAAACAAAGTTTATATTGCCGTTCACGAAGGTACTCTAGCGCAACGTCTACCACGTGCAATACCGTATTTTCCACTTCGATTAGAAAATGACTTGCTTTTCTTTTGGGATTTAATTTAGTTGATGTGTTTTAGCATTCGTTTTTATAGCTTTGTTTTATTATAAAAACTTGCGGTTTACTCTACCTCACTGTTCAACTTTTATTGCTTTTAATACAAATGTAACGGCGAGTGCTACGATGGAGGTGCTTGTAGCACGCACCGACATCTGGTAGTTCATTTGCGGAATTTAAATTAACTTGTGGCTACTAGTATTGAATTTGTAGTTCAAAACATAGGATTTTCTACTGCCCAGTGAGGGAATAGAGGGTCTGAAGCCTGGGCTCAGCAAATTTAAAGTAAAATAATTTGGTATCGCTGCCACCACAGTAGGACCTTAATAGCGTCCCTAGACTGTAAAGTATAGATATCCTAACATTAAGGCTAACTACATTAATCTACAAGGAGTCCAACTGGCATTTCAACTCTTGATTTTAATGAACAATTTCGAGTTTAACTAGTTTCAAGTAACTTCACGTTACAACAAGCTTTAAAATTAAAAGCGGTAGATTTACATTAAATCAATTTGGCACAAAACTCTTAAACGGGAGTTGCAATTTTGACAAGAACCAAGTTGCTACAACACATTTAAGTTAAATTATTAAGTGGAGCAGTAAATACTTCCAAGTTGCTACAACGCATTTAAGTTAGATTATTAAGTGAAGCAGTAAATACTTTTTGGTCAACGTTTTCATAAACGACAGTCGTAAACATAGGCCTAAATTTCACAAGTTCGAAAATAAAATATCAAGACATCAGATTAAATGTTTCAAAAACATGTACGTGAGAAAGGCTTGGGCATTAGCAGACACCTTTCCCCTAAAATACAACTAAGCTACGTGCTTTATGCGATAAAAGAAATCAGTATTTACAGTTTTTTATAATTCAATGGGCGACCGGAAGTTGCATCTTCGTATACGGCGATTTTGCCGCCGTACGTTGTATTTTAAAATTGAATGGTAGCAGATTTTAAAGTTTCGTCTTCACAGGATGGAAGGTAGAGATGAGGGCTTTGATTTACATTCCATTCTATTTGGTCAATAGGTTGTGGGGCTAGAAGAAACACAGTATCCAGTTTAAATGAAATAGGCTTATTTGGCTGCTGCAGGTTGCGTTTGAAGAAACTGTTCCTAAACCCCTAGTTTTTTTTTTTTTAATCTTTGAAGGCTGGTTCTCCTTCACACAATTCATATTAGGCCTAACATATAAGCTTTGTATTACCATACACAACACTCATATCTTCGTAGCAATCGTTTACGCATTTCAAATAAATAAAAGATATCAGTACAATATCTTCAGCAAATTTTTGATTGTCAATTCTCAGGAGATGTTGGGGCTCAGACGACATTCTTCTTCAGGCAAAATTTACAGAATTTTCACTCCACTATGTCATGTTCGATCGTTGTTATGATAGTTTGCTTTTCGAATCAGAGGTCGAGCATAGCCTCCACCACTTGCAAGGTCGGTTTTCCACCACTCGCGCAGCTCATCATTAAAATCGCTACGGAGCAGAAACTGCATTCCAGGATTGGATGGTTCCTGGATATTCATCAGTTCAACCTTCTCTCGGATGTAGTGTTGAATATCCAAAGACTCCAGTCTCCTCAAATGCACATCTCTGTTTGAGATAGACTCAAGGAGGGTTTACGGTTTCAGTGCCTTCCCAGTTGATCTTGTGGTGTAATTCCATGTGGTGTACTGCAATGCTGTTTGTTGTCATTCTACTTCTGGTGTCCGCCATGTACTGCTTGACACGGCAGCAATTCATTTGCGCGCCTCACCAACATAAACGGTACTACAGCCACCACATGTTACCCGTGTACTGGTTCCCTGGTGTTCACAATCTTTTTCAACGATCTTTCCTCACGCTCACTTGTCTCTCCTCTTTTTTGTCCCCTTGCTTCGGGTTTCGTCCTCCTCCCGATAAGCTGGTCCTTCAGTCCTTTAGAGTTCTTGATGTACGTGTCAAAGCCATTCTTCTTGAGCACATCCAGGATTTTGTAAGTCACCCCCCTCAGGTAGGTCAAAGGCACTCTCTTTCGCTCATCACTTTCTTTTTCTCCTTCCAGTCCCTCTTTTGCACTCCAACTCACTCTTCTTCTCATTACTTTCTTAATCATCCGATTTAGGCACCCTTGCGGGTACCCTAAGTGCCTCAAACCTTCTTTTTGTCACATACAGATGGTGTCGTGCTGTTTCGGCTACAGTAGAGTATCTAACTAACCTTTTAAGCTCACTCTGGACAATAGCTTTCAGTTGCCCCACAGGGTGCACGGAGCAGTAGGGAATGCCTCTGTCGGTGGCTGTTGGTTTTCGGTACGGATGGTACAGAATCCTCCCATCATGGTGTCTTTTCAGGACCACATCCAAAAATGGCAGCTCTCCATTACATTCTTCCTCGTACGTAAAGTTCAACTCCTCCGTCCTGTTTTTTGCCTGAAGAAGACTGTCGTCTGAGCTGGCATGTTGAAAAACTGGAAAAACTGGAAAAACTGGGAGGACACAATTTCACCTGTGAGATTGCATTAGGAAAGAATGTGCCGAAAGACCAGCAAGGAGAGGTCGTGTTTCCTTACGTGATGAATATTTCTGGAAAGGCCTTTCTCAGGCTGAATTAAGTGTCCTGAATCTTGATCCAAAATTTGTCCCATATGAGGCAGTTGCTAAAGGGCGAATCTGCTGGCGGACGTTCAGACACTGTTGGATGGGTACACCTGGGATCCCCTCTCGAGACTCAAGCTACAACAAATTGCCCTTATGAAGCCCCCTAGAGGAAGTGCGAATTAGACATTAGCCCAAGTTGAAGCATTGAGAAAGTCGTGGATGAGGGAGGATATTGGCATTTGACAGGCCGAAAAAGAAAATTTGACTGTTGTTGTTTACAAAGAGCAATTGGATGAACGTGTTCCGTCTGATATTTGCACTTCTGGATTGTACAGGCCAACGGAGGTGCCAATTGGGAATCGGCCGACGACCGACTTGCATTTAAGCCTTTATAGGCTATTCAGAGAAGGCCACCTCACCGAGTCTGACGTGGAAGACCTGAACCCTAAGCTGCACCAAAAGTTTCTGCATATTTTTGTGCAGATTAAGATGCACAAGGAGGGGAACCTCCTTCGACTAATTACGACGGCTCGAGGAGGTCCCGGTCAGAAGTTAGACTGATTGATGGCATCCCGACTGAAAAAGTATGTTGTGTCACCGTATAGATTGCACCGGACGGAAGAGCTTTTACGCGTGATCAAAAACATCAGGCTTGGAGATGATGAGGTGCTAGTGTCTTTTCATGTTGAAAAAGCTGTTTCCGAATCTCTCACACCGGCTCATTCTTGTATATTTTGAGTAGGCAATAGAAACAGAAATCACATCTAGTAAGCAATAGAAAACAGAAATCAATCGATGTTTCCATATGCTGTCGAAAATATAAATTAACTGAATTTGTAGCATTCCAGTAGACCCCGTCAAAAGCGATGGCAGGCACCATTCTGACAGGTACCCTAGGGTTGTGGGCTGGCTCACCCAAAAAAAGTTATAAAACTTTGCATAAGCTAGAAGGTGACGAATGAAACGTGCTTGAAGAGAAGACTGCTTATTGCTTAAACGGTTTAAGAACACGCCTGGTCGTGACGAAAGGCCCCAAACAATAACATCTGTTGGCCTGAGAAGACATGTACCGATGTAAAGGGACGAACAGAAAGTGCTTCATCATGACGGAGCTTCAAGGACATCGGAGATGGGGATGTAACTGAGGAAGGCCCAGGACGTGGAAATGTCTCTAAGTGCGTGGGTGGTGACTTGGGTGTTGCTGGTAGTACAGTTGATGTCGTGATTATTTTACGTGTTACCGTCTCTATCCTAGTTGCGATCAGGCGTGCAGAGGGTTCCTCGTAAGGCTTAGTGAAAGGAGGAATGGCCAGGCGATACCGCACGAAAATTGAAAAATCCTACATGAATGAAAGTACGGACATGGTGCAGCGAGTACTGCAGAAAAATGGGTTTGATTCTTACATCAAGAATAGCAAAGGGCTAAAAGACCGCCTTATGAAATGAAGGAATCAATCTGAACAGAACATGAGAAAACATAATGAAGTGCAAGAAGCGGAAGATAAGATCCTGGAAAAAATCCGAAATACAAAAGAAGGAGTGTACCGAATTCCATGTGGTGACTGTAGTGCAGTCTACGTAGGTGAGACAAGGAAAGGAATTAGGACCCGTGTCAAACAGCACATGGCCGATGCTAGGAATAAAGTTAAAACGAACAGCATTGCAGTCCATCACATGGAAACTCGGCACAAAAAAGATTGGGAAGGAACAAAAACGCTCCTAGTCTCAAATTCGAGAAGTGATATACATCTGAGAAGTCTTGAATCCCTAGCTATTCAACACCACAACCGAGAGAAGGCTGTGCTGATGAATATCCAGGGACCCTCAAACCCTGGAATTCAGCTTCTAATGCGTGGAGAACTTTATCGCCGGCTGCATGAGAAATGGGCGACAAACCCAACAAATAACGGCAACCGCGCTCCAGATTCGCAACGTGCCCAACAAATACCGGAGGCCGCTCCCAATATTCGAAGCAGACGAACGGTCGTTACGAAGTAGTGATCTGTGTTGTTGTGGAGCTTGAAGATGATAGTCGCCTGAGCGATTCCACCTCCAGGACTGCTGACTATCGAAAATTTGCGTTAATTTGTTGTTTTTTCGTGTAATTGTGAAAATAAGCGTTGATATAAGGTGATTTTTCAACTTTAAAATGAATTTTCACAGTAGACCATGTGACATTTTCAAACGTACGAAAATTCTGTCCATCGTCCTCTGTTGATAATTTCGTAGGGCACGAACAGGACAATGATGACGCTCTGGCGTGGGAAAGACCTCAGAACGTGGGAAAGAGCCGTGTGAGTTTGTTATTTTTTTTTTATCCATAACGATGCTTGAGGAGTCAAGGTGATTACTGTGAAGTCCAAATAAAGAAAAGGTTAGCCAGATCAAAGGACAATGCCCGTACTTTGCTACAGCGAATGCTGGCTGCAAGCGAGACGAAGAAAACTGTCCTGCGGGTAACATGGCTGAGGTAACAGGATGAGACCGGTTCGTAAGGCAACCTTCATAAGGGAGTCTAGAACAATGAAGAGGCCCAATTCTGAACAGCCTGCGAGTGATAGGGCTTTCGCCAGGTGAAAAACGTCAAGGAAGGTGAAAGTTGTCAGCAGCCTTGAACACGGGAGGCCAGGGCGGAACAAGAGACGAGAATGGAGGAACCTTTCAGGCCTTACTGGAAGAAGTCACTGAGGAAAACAAAGAGCTGGGGAAGAGATGGGTCGATTGGATCGACTTGCAGTGAGACATACCAAAGGAACTCTCGCCACCTATGGCTTTCGTAGATCTTGTCGGATGAATCCTGGACAGCTTCACTAGTGATGCGGAAGGCCTGTCCCTCAGGAATGCCTGCTGTCATGAAGGGCCTGGGTTGCTGAAATAGGGAAAGCGACCCCTCTTCCTCCCCCCATTTGTTGGCCGGGTGGGGAAAGGTATCAACGGAAGGAGGGTGAAAGTGATTAGGGAAAACAGAAGCCAAGAGTTGACGAAAGCAGTTCAGGACTGAAGTGAAAATGACAGGCGTTGCTGGAGGGACCCAGAAGTGGAAAAAAAATCCGACGGAAGCAGCCGAATGATCAGACGTCAAGGCGGATGCAAACCAAGGTACCGTGGCCCACGTTGGAAGGAGACAGGGCTGGGGCACAGAGCAGACCCTGCGGCAGGCTTTCACAAGGGATACGGGCAGGTATCACAGAATGTTAGACAGGGAAAGGTAATGTGCTGGTGAGACGAAATCAAGCCGTAGTGTGGTTAACTGGAAACATTGCCTTCGCCTTGTCCACTACTGTGTACTGGTGTGGCAGAATGCTAAAGACTAACAGGCGACAGCAGGGAGCTCTTTGCAGAGAGCACTGGCAGTGGCATGGAGTATCTTTAACACTTTGCACGCTGAGCATAACGTAGCCCTTTTAGCCCTGAAACTGAGCATTTTTTTTTTGATTTTGTTATGTTTGCTTAAAATTTTTTTCCACCATTGAAATGTGAACCAGTGTCTGTCAAAGTAAGGGAAATACATGTTTATATGCCTAAAGTGGCTTAAAAAACTTATTTACTTAAAATCTAATATTTTACAACAAATTACAAAACAATGGTCAAGATGAAGGCCCACATAACACTCTGGGCATTCAGAGCGAGTTTTCCTTTTTTTTTTCTGTCCAGGTGCCTTCCTTTTACCAGCGCTTATGTGACACACAGCACACAATCGCTGTGGGTTCGTTTTTTTTCCAGTTTGTGGAATGGTACGCACAAAATGCCGAGCTACAAGACGATCAAGTGTTTTGCCAGCTGTTTTTCTGACAACTGGTGACCTGAAGGAGGAGCTCCCGCAAAGTTCTTTCACTGCAGCTTGAATGAATTTTCGATGTTTTAGTGGCGCTGGAGACCGTTTTCTATGAATGATATACGCATTTGTAATCGCAAGAGTGACTAGGTGAAAAAATACTTTTTTCCACCATTTCATTGAGCGGTGACGGAAGGCATAATTTTTTGCCAACTGATCCTGGAGATCCACGCCCCCCCATGATGCTGTTGTACGTCACTACAACTTCAGGCTTGAGGATGGGCTCACCAGTAATTCTGTTTACTTTACCAGTTGCGACCATTTTAGCCAGCTCTGCGTGCATTGATGTAAGAAGGAGTACATCTCTTTTGTCCTTCCATTTTAGTGAAGCAATTTTGTCCTTGAAGCAGCAAATACTATCACCTTTTTTGAAACGTTGTTGATGTTAGAGTTAATTACAGTGTAAATTTCAGAGCGCATCACATCCATTTGAATGTTAACGAGAGAACTGGTGGATTTTCGCACTTCGGAAACGACAATCTCAAAATCAGAAGCATTGAGAACAGGCGTATTTCGCGACGGAGAAAAATCAACAGGCGACGGAGTGGCGTTCAAAGAATTGTCTACTTTTGGAGTCTTAGCCGTGACTTCAGCAATAGTTTCCTCGTCCAAAAAGCCATCAGCATTTCCAAATCAACACTCATATCTGCCAATCTTAAGTCTACAGATTGTTCGACGGGTTTAGAAGAACAATAATCAACCTATGCAGAGCGGTTTCGTTGCTCACAGTGTTGGTTAGAGTGCTCCATGTAAATAAAATTTTCTTGATCGTAATTCACAAATTTCACATTGTGACGTTTTGAAATTGCAACAATCGCATTTCCTACAAGCAGGACGTATAACACAAAGCGTTTCTTGTGGAACAGTCCAGAAAGAGATTAGAACTGAGCAGTTTCTCAAGTTGGGCATCTTTTTCCAACATGGAAATAGTCACGACAAGCAGAGAAAAAAAAACACTAGCGGTGTGGTGTTATAACAACCGTTCCCAAAGCGATAATCACGTAACTAATTAGCAGCTGCATGGCAATATAATGGACTCGACTGCAGCATACGTAGTAGGAGCTAAGCTAAACAAGCTTAACATGTTAGATACAATAATTTCGGGCATTTAAAAAGCATAAAATAGCAGCAAATATTCTGAAGGTTAGTATTTTTCAGATAGTAAGAAAGGACGATTTAAGAGGAGGGCTATAGCTCCATTATTTCACCATTTTGACCTTAAACATTTTGGGAGGGTGAGCTTTAGCTTCACATGGGCATTTAATACACGTTTTATGGTACTATATTGTGGTAGTGGCTGCACATACCATACAATGAAATTGGAAAGAAACACTAAAGCAAAATTTCTGAAGTACAAAGATACACCAGCAAGTATTGACGGTCGAAAATTATATCTTTGAACTTTCTAAATTTTGCGTTACAGTGCTTCGTTTCCAATAGCTAGTCATTTTCGAAGTAGACATCTGAACATTTTTACAATGAAATTATTTCTTTTAATGCTGTTCTCTCTAAAAATAATAGCAAAATTAACTTGAAGGAGGAATTTTTTTAAATATCAGTTTTCAGTGTTGAAACTAGATCTAGATTTAGAGGTACAATTTTTCCTGCCATTGTATGCCAGTCCAGAGGTGCAAATAGCACCCTTGTCTCCCCCCCCCCCCCCACAAAAAGGCCAAAGGAAACATAATTTTGTTACGAACACTAATCTTTACTAAACTACAGCAACCTTTATACCATCGTTGTTAGCATTACTTGGCTGTTCTTTTTTTTCCTAACTAATCTAGTTGCCGAGGGTGGTTCTGTGACCATTTCAATGTATGGAGAATCACTTAAGTGGATCGTGTATGTAATCTGTCCAATATCAAAAGGCACTAGGGTGGTAACCTGTCCATGTGGGCATTTGGCCGCCATATTGGAAAATGGCCGCCAAAAAATGGATTTTTCCAAATAACGCCGTAAATACAAATATTTTAAAAGGACAATGTGAAGCAAAAGTAATTTTAAACAACTTCCCTAGACTGACTTTTCCTGAAAAAATGAATAGTATAGACGCTGCAGCTGTTTTTTAAAGTAAAATACAAACAAACACAGTCAAGTGTGCCGTAATAAAGGAGGTTATATGATTGAAGTTTCATTTTACTTGTTAAAACGTACACGGATAAAAATTGGTGATTTTTAATTGAAATAATCAAATGTACAATTCAGAAAATTGGATCTGTTTAAGTGCTGTTATGCTTTACGTAATGTATATGATTGGTAAAGCAGAACAGCACTTAAACAGATGCAATTTTCTGAATTGTACATTTGATTATTTCAATTAAAAATCACCAATTTTTATCCATGTACATTTTAACAAGTAAAATGAAACTTCAATCATATAACCTCCTTTTTTACGGCACACTTGACGTTTTTGTTTGTAATCCGTGTACCTTTTTTACGGCTATGGTGTCGCGCTATAAAGGTTTATGCATGCAGTCGATTGTTGCATGCACGAAGAATGGATCTGGAGTTTGCTGAGTGGCATTGTTCCCTAAAATACAATGGTTAAAACACTGTAAAACAATCAAAATGATCATTTAGGGTCCCGTAACTCCGGAATGGATCGACCAATTGAAAAGGTGGTCCCTGTAATGTTGAAGCCCAGGGAAATTTCTGGCTCAGATCGTGTTTCAGATTTTAGGTAGGTGCAGTAGTTTTTTCTGAAACCGCGTCAGCCAAGAACAACAAGTGAAGAACAAGAACAACAAGTGAACAGTTTTCAAATTTACGTGTGGCTTCCTACGTTTACTCTTGCACGGAATTGCATAAAAGTTGGTTTAAAGTTTGGAAAAGTTGCTATCTACTATCTGGCCTAGTTTGGTCGAAATACATTGAATAGAAACGGATAAATTAATAGTTTTAGTTTTGATGGAGAGAGGACTTTAATCATATATATATATACACGGCGATCCGTGTATGATATCTATTTTCGCTGTATTAATGAATTTTCACCACTTTTATGTTACTAGGACATCTTCAAACGACTATAACTCAGCCCCTATTTCTGTTACCTTAATTTTTTTGACCTTGCTGAAAAGAACACATTTCAGCCTTTTCATTAAACCTAGTTGTAGCAAGCTAAGTTAATTAGATAACAGAAGTACAGTGAAGTAGATAAACATTAATACTGGACAGGTTATCCTTTTCAGCAGTGAGTTAAAAAAAAAATTGTCGTCGCCCATGGAGTGAGTTTTTTTTCCCCGTCACCCATGGAGTGAGACACTAACGAAATATTTATTCTTGCGAAAACGATTGAACACAATTATTTCAAACTTACAACACGCACGCAACAGATATTCATTAAGGTGCACAGAAAAAATCAGATAAGTGGCTTTAATAGTTTCGGAGAACAATTTTTTTTTTAAATTACGGGCACTACAGTAACGAACTAAATTGAAAATCGCCGTGTTGACAAAACGCGACCGAAAGTCGGCGTTAGTTAGGCTAAAATCGTTGTTCGCACCTGATAAGCGATAGTGTTAAGGTTTATAGGCTCCTTTTCCATCTTAGTTTTGCATTGTAGCTGCTGTTTTAATTTTTTAATGCTGTGAAACATCATCTTTCTTGTGATTTTCAACGACGAACTAAAACACAAGCGCTCACGTGAAATCCGGAGCGAGCGGCGGCGGCCATGTTGAAATCGCGCATCAGCCAGTGAGAGCGCGCCAAATCGGTCACGTGGTGCCAACCGGCCAATGACGGTACGCGATCTTCAAATGCTTTGGAAAGTCAGCTTGAAACCGCCAGAAACGGACTACTACAATACGCCTGATTGGCTAATGCCAAATTGCCATCGAGAAAATATGTTGAGAGGCCTACATACAGGGGAATTCCAGCTTTCCAACGAATCCAAGATGGCGGCACCCAGTCAATTTGTTCGACCGCTACCGCTGATCAAAAATGACCAATTTTCTGCTTTCTAACTTAAGAAAAAAAGAATGAGAACGACATTTTTGCAGTTTTTAGTGAGTCTACACTCAACTAAACTGCTTTTTATAAAATTATAGACATCGTTAACGTTTTTTTTTTACAAAAATCGATGCTCAACATATCCGGTAGCGAATTTCAGCGTTTATCACATCGATATTTTGGCCGGAAATTGCATTTTTCGACCCTTAAAAGTTTGGACGTATATATACGTCGTTACTGCGTTTGGGATGATTTTTTTTGGACGTATATATACGTCCATACTGCTTAAAAGGTTAACTAACGTCCCACTTTGTTGATTGTATTTCTAAGCGGTTATAGAAACAGCCTTCCATACATAATTTATTGCAAAACTTTACTATCGTAGTGTATAGGATATATAATAATATATACCGTAAATCGTGGATTAAACGCCCAAGGGCTTATGCAGTTAATTTGGCAAAAATAGGGGGGGTGGGCTTTAAATCAAGCATTATCAATTTTCTAACCTTTCTGGACATCTACTACAGAAAATTCAAAGCCTTGAACGATCTCTGAAAGTCCAATTTTTACACCCTTTTAATTGCTGTGAAGAAGGGAGGAGGCTAAGGTGAGAGATGCCCAGTCCTTGTGCAAGTGCTAGGAGCTAAATGAAAAGTCCACTATTACTACAGGGAGGGAGAAGGGGCCAGTAAAATTAGGAAGCAGTACTATCTTTATTCATATCATGTAACTTTTAGGTAATTTTTCGTAGAAAAATGACAATTTGAGGGGTGGGCTTTAACTCCACTATTTCATGATTTTGACTTTACTACATTTTAGGGGGTGGGCATTAGCTTCAACTGGGCTTTTAATACACGATTTACGGTAGTTGAAAATAATGGAATATTGTTACGAATTATTACATAATAATAATTCGCCATTTTTATTATTCTCACAGGTGAAACTGACAAGATGGATCATCAATTTAATACTATTCATCTAAAAAAAAATCTTCCCAGCATGATTTATGTATTATATGTCAGCAAAATACCGGTGAAAGTGTGATGTCAACAAAAAACGGCTGCCAGCGCATCAGAAACGCTGCAGAACTTCGCTATCATGTTCTTGTGATATTAAAAAACATTCCAGGGTATCTCTTGTTTATCATCGGTGAAATCAGTTCCCTGAGGGGTGCCACAGGGCTCTGTCCTGGGCCCACTTCTTTTTCTGATCTATCTGAATGACCTTAAATTCGAGAACAATGATGTTTTTGGGTTTAAGTTTGCTGACAACCTTAAGGTTGGCACTGAACTGATGAGCTCGACCCCATCCAATGATTTAATTTCGCAAATTAAAATGGTCGACGGGTGGTCTAAATGTTGGAAGCCTCCCCTTTCGGTTGAAAAGTGCCACTCTTTTCACGTGGGTGCCGTACGGGATCTTTGCCAATATTCGTTGGACGAGGTACCTCTCCCCTCGCTGGATGTAGTAAAAGGCTTGGGAGTTTGGTTTACACACGATCTTAAATTTTCTGTGCAGTGCCAAAGGATTTGCACATCTGCCTACCGCAGGTTGGCTCTTGTGGACAGATGTTTTAAATTTAGTAATAATTCTATCAGGGCCTGGTCCTTCAAGATTTTTGTTCGCCCACTCCTGGAATATGCTACCCCAGTGTGGTCGCCACATCTTGTTGGTGATATTGATCGTATCGAGGCTGTGCAGAGGCGCTTCACGAAGAGACTTCCAGGCCTTCGTGATGTCCCATATAAAGACCGCTTAAGCATCCTTGGCCTGGAATTGTTGGAACTGCGTAGGATTAAGTTTGATCTCGTTCTCACTTACCAAATTTTGCATAGCAAATTGGCGTCCATCTCCCGTTTTTTGATCTTTCCCCGTGTATCAGTCGTACACACGGTCACCGCTGGAAATTATCAATCCCTGGCGCAACACTAGATTGTCGAAAACATTTCTTTTCTATGCGCGTGGTCAAGATTTGGAATGCTCTGGGGGATGAAACTGTTAGTGCTGTCTCTGCTGCATCTTTTCGTCGGAGGTTGCGTGCGGAACCATTGGATGACTTTTTGAAACGTCCCTTAATGAATTAGTTTGTTCGTTGTAACCACATGGAGCGGTGTTAGTGGCTCACCACCCTTTCGTCCTCCATCTACGCAGTGCGTGGAAATATTATTATTATCATCATATGAACAATAATTGTTATAAATTATATACTCATAAAGCACAGCTAGAGAAGATTTCCAGCACAAAATGAAGGAAGATCAAAGACGATATCAATCTCGACGATGCTGGAAGTAGTACTACCTACACATCCTGCTCTACGTGGTCAGGTATGTCTGCTCGAACTCTCCCGAGTCAAAAAGGGCCGAACAGGTCAAAAGTATGTGTATATGCGGACAAATAGAGTCCTCTGGAGAACACGAAAAGTACAGAATTCTGAGGAAGGCAGAGCATCAAACTTTTAATGGCAGCCAAGCACCTTTAAGGGTGAAGTCTATACAAGAATTGCTGATCGGACAGATTTGGACGACACTGCACATCTTTAGGTGATATTTTGACTTTAAAAAGACATTTCCTCCAGAAGCATCGTTTCCAATGTTCAAAGTATGTGTTAACTGTATCTGCAGAGGTGGGATGTTAAAGTCCTGAAAAGAATGTGAAAATAAGCTTTGGCATTTCCGTTGCTTCCCAAGATGACTGCAAGTGTTGATCATCACAGAATCTCTCATCCAGATCAAAATCCACTTCCAAAAATGTTTTTCTCAATAACTGTGCACATTCCTTTATGATGATCAGTTTCTCAGTAACATCTTCAACCGATACTGAAGAATCAAATGCCATTTATGACTTATTGGCTTCAACTGGACTAGAAAATTTAATCTTTTCACCAAATGTCTTTTCTAGTTGAGATTTAACAGCTCTAATTTTAACTTTTCCATCACCTAATCTGTCATTAATTTTCTTTGTAACATCCTATAAAACAAAGGCCCTTTAAGCGAGGTTTCAGCAAAGTCTTCAGCAAAAATTTTGTTTCAATTCAGGTTCCTTGTCGATCATATTGGAGAAGGTAACTACTAATACACCCTACATGACATTACAGGCCAGCTGCAAATACACTTTTCACATCTATCAGATCAGCAATTCTTGTGTAGACTTCATCCTGAAATTTCTTAGCTGCCATTAAAAGTTTTGAGGCTCTGCCTTCCTCCCAAATTCTGCACTTTCCGTGTTTGCCAGAGGACTACATTTATTCGCATATAACACATACTTTTGACTTGTTCGGCTCTTTTTGACTCAGGAGAGTTCGAGCACGCACACCTAACCGAGTAGAGCAGGGTGTGTAGCTATACTTAATCATCTTCTAGATTGACATCGTCTTTGATCTTCCTTCATTTTCTGCTGGAAATCTTCTCTAGCTGTGCTTTATGAGTAGATAATTTATAACAATTAATGTTCATATGATAAACAAGAGATGACCTGGAATGTTTTTTAATAGCACAAGAGCATGATCTTTGTGAAGTTCTGCAGCTTCTCTGATACGCTGGGAGCCGTTTTTTTGTTGGCGCCACACTTTCGCAGGTATTTTGATGACATATAATACATAAATCAACAATATCTCCTTGCTGGACAGATCCTTTTAGATTAATAGGATTCAAATGATGATCCATCTTGTCAGTTTCATATGTGAAAATTAAAAAAAATTGCTTATTATTATTATTATTATTGTCATAATTCATAACAATATTCCGTTATTTTCAACTATACAATTATATATTATTATAAATCCTGTAAACTACGATAATAATGTTTTGCAATAAATTATGTAAGGAAGGCTGCTTCTATAACCGCTTATAAATACAGTCAACAAAGTGGGGCGTTAGTTAACCTGTCCAGTATTAATGTTTATCTACTTCACTGTACTTCTGTTATCTGTCTAATTAACTTAGCTTGCTACAACTAGGCTTGATGGAAAGGCTGAAATGTGTTCTTTTCAGCAAGGTTAAAAAAATTAAGGTAACTGTAGCCAGGGGCCGAGCTACAGTCTTTTGAAGATGTCCTAGTAACGTAAAAAATGGTGAACATGCATGCAATACAGCGAAAATCGATATTTTACTTAAAAAACAGCTGTAGCGTCATTTCATTTTTTACGGAAAAGTCATTCTTGGGAAGTTGTTTAAAATTACTTTTTCTACAACTTTGCTTCACATTGCCCTTTTATATTTACGGCGTTATTTGGAAAAATCCGGTTTTTTTGGCGGCCATTTTCCAATATGGCGGCCAAATGCCCACGTCGGCAGGTTATCACCCTAGTGCCTTTTGATATAGGACAAGTTACCTACATGATCCACTTGAGTGATTCTCCATACATTGAAATGGTCACAGAACCACCCTCAACAAGTGGACTAAACCTGAATCACGTAACTCAAGGTTAACAGTAAATGCCAGAGAGGCAGCGGCCAATGAACAAGCAGACGAAAAGCAATGGCAGCATCCATAACACACTCTGAAACTGCTTTCCAACAAACAACTGCCTGTGATATTGCTGTCAGTGGGCTAAGCCTAGCATAACATAAACACAAGTAAGTACTTACAATTTCCACACTGATGACCGATTTTTCTTTGAATCTATTGTCGGATCAGTGCGCGATGCTCGAATCATTTCGGTCCATCTTACTGCTTCCTGGAGTTCCATGAAGCGCTCTTTGTATTGATTCCGCTCCATAAGAACACGGGCCATTTCAACCCGTGTGAATCGTTTCCTTTGTGCCATGGGTACATCTTCCTATAAAGTTATTGCAAAATAAACCATTTTAATACATTTACATCAACAGATTTCCTAGTGAAAGCACATCCACTTTCTGGGGTGATTTATGTAAAAATTAAGTCGTCAGATCTTTTTTTTTTTCATTTTTAAAAGGTGCTACTGTGTTTTTTATGCAGCAAGTGATGATGAAGAAGAACACTGATGCTTTTTTATTTAAACCAAGACACATGTCAGCAGTGCGACCTATGTGCACCTTGGTGTAGCTTGACTACGGTACCTCGATGGCATGCAATGTAGGCTATTTCTAACGCAAATTAGTAAGGCTGCACTAAAATCCACTTTACTGATCCGGTTTTAAAAATTTTGCCGATAACGGTACAGATATCCAAAATTGTATCCCCAATTTTTCATCAACGGTGTAGTTTTCTGCGAAGTCCAATAATTATTAAAATAAAAAAAATTAAAAATAGTAACCGACAGTTAAAACATAGCAAGGAAAATGTTCAGAGTTCCTGAGCAAAACACCGCGAACCGCATGTCGTAAGCTCGAATGGTTCCCGAGTTAGCGATATTTGGTATCGGTGCAGCCTTACTATTTACTTCTGTAACTGGTACAATTTGTGTTTTGCACTGCGATGTTAATGGGCATTTTCACTGTCACAGTTGTAACACTCAAATCTTTATTCTTAGTTGTTGTGATCAAATACTTCTGAATCACAGGGCCTTAGCATCTGTCGCTCGCGCGTTGCATGCATACAGACTCTTTACAATTACACATATAATGAAAGGGGTGAAACCAGCCAGAAGCCTATCGTAGAACAATTGAACGTTATTAAATTGTATGCTTACACGTAATTATCATCAATGGAACTCACGCTGCACGTCTTTATTGATAACGTCTCATTTTTGAAGTCATTATTTGTACTCGTATGTTGTCCAGAGCGACTGAGAAGCGTTTTAACATCGAGGTTAAAGCCCCGGCCATTACCTGAAGTTGACTGGGATAGCAAAAACTGAAAAGCTTCTCAGATCGCTCAGGACAACCTAGCGGTATACATAATAATAATAATAGACGATGCCGGCCAATAAGCTTACAGCTTTTAAGGGTCCAAGGGGCAGATGTTAAGTGGAAGGTTTTGCCACCATCAGGCACCGTTGTTTTTTCCCACAAAAGGAAGGAAACCGGAGTACCTGGAGGAAACCCTCGTGGAACAAGGGGGGGGGGGGAAGCAACCGGAGAAAAACCTGTACATATACACTTCCCTTCGCCGGGATCGAACCCAGGTCTGTAAGAAGCCAGAGATGTAGAGCTGGGACCAAGACGCCTATCGAATCTGATGCCCCAGTGCTCGCAGCTACCCATACACCCAGAACGTGAAGAATGACTTAGAACACGAGACATGTTAACAATAAAGATGTACAACGCGAGTTCCAGTGATTATAAAAAAAAACATCAAAATACCAGGGCCACCTGGTTAATTTTTGTTTCTATAGCCTACACGAAAAATAGTGATTCTGCCAGAGAACTTGTTCTCGCAGGAGAATCGAAGTTCTCACGAGTAGAATCTGACGAAGCTGTGTTACTTTTTGGGATGTCCCTCTTACCAATCGGCACTTCTTTTTCCCTCGTTTGCATAAAATTTCCCCTAATTTATGCAGTTTTTATCGCGACCTCTGCATCACTTCCAGTTCCCTACCTCGCTTCCTGCCACGCGTCTAACTCCCACTGTAGCTTCCTTCACGCTGGTGACCCAGACCTGTGCCAGTGGAGGTGGACGGGTCATGAAACTAACACAAATTCGTCGGATTCTACTCTGAGAACTTCGATTCTCCTGCGAGAACAAATTCTCTGGTAGAATCACTATTTCTCAGTCATATAATCATTCCTAGCTGTGTTACTTTCTGGGACAGATTCTAACCCGTGGAACAGCACTAGCAATCCATCCACTGCTACAGCAGACCCTTCAACTGCAGGGGCTGCAATAGCTGTCCCGCCAGACCCGGAGCTAACTCTCGCTGGTAATGTGACTGAAATACAAACAGTGAGGCCCAGTTGGCCATGGCCATAATCTGGGATGGCGAGGCGCCACACCCGGAAGCCGCCGATGCCACCACTGAACGCACGAAATGCCCCCGAAAACGACCAACATCTACCCCAGCCTCCTGCAGCGTTGCGCACAGCTATCTGGCAACCATCTGGGAGAATATGTGGCCGAACGTAAGACAACAGTAATTCTTCCGGCCGCCTGCCTGATCGTAGCGCCTCAGCATACCTGAGAGGCTCCATCCGCCGAATGTACGATTTCAGGCAACGCAAGGCATCCAAGTGCGGTATCTGTGTAAGGTATCTGTGTAATAAGAACGGCGCCGACAACCTAGCTGTCTTGTGCCGCCGCACAACAAAAACTGCCTCGGACGCCTCGATATCACACCTCTGTAAATCAAGACTAGCCAACTCACTTGCCCGATTTCCTGCACTAATCGCTAGCAACATGCATATTTTAAGGGTTAAGATTTTTAACCACAGGCTCCTTGGTGGATGTCAGCCGCTCAACAACCTGGCCACCACCGCCAGGTCCCATATGTACACATAATGTGGCTCCGGTGGCCACAAATGAAATACCCCTTTTAAAAACCTGATAACTAAAGGATGCAGTGAGAGCCAGTGACCTCTGGAACCGTGATGAAACCGGCCCAAGGCTGCCACATAACGCGCTACAGTTCTATAAACAAGCCCTTCAGAAACTAGCTCTGCAAAGAAATTTACACAACACTCCAATGGCACTGAGGAGGGTTGCAACCCTTTCTCATCACACCATTTGACCCAACGGGCCAAATTACTCTTAGATACACGCCGAGATGAATCCGCCACATCAGCATCAACAATTCTCCTTGCCACTGCAGACAAAACTCCCACTGGGATTGTCGACGACACTGTGTCCACATTTTGTCTATCTTCCTCAATCCCCGGGGTGGGACGACACAGCAGCCGCACAAACTGATAATGAATCAACAGAAATCACACCCGCCGATGCCCTGGCTTCGGTGGGCACTCTCTCTCCCAGTCGCTTCTCCGAACTAATACCAGTCCCCTGCTCGCTGGGGACGCATGCCCCGGAAGCCTCTCCGAAAAGGCCGTCGACCTGGTGCTTGCTGCAACCTACGTGCTCCCGGCATCACACGCCTTGCTGCCGCAACTTCTTGCTGAACTTGTTTGAGTAAATCACTGAGCGGAGCACCACATACCTCTGACAACATTGGCTGCCTAGCCGTTAACTCAGGACGTAATTCTTCTGCAAAGGCGTATTGTAACCGATGCCGCCTCGTCTCATTGACGCTCAAAAGGGGCGTCAACCACCACCTATGACAATTGAGATTTCCAACTAGATGTCATATCAACAAGCTCCATGGCACAAAACTGCAATGCTCGCAGCAGCGGCATCAACACTTGAAGTTTTGCGATCGCTGAATCCACAAATTAAACTGTACGATCAGAGTTTCGTGACTGTCGTGCGTGGCGAAATCTTTTTGCACGCTCTCTGCAACCACACGACGATCTGAGATTGATTCTCGCTCTGCCATAGTCAACCAAGTGTCTTTATGTTTTGACCACCACGCCGCCACATCAGCCTCCATTGTCCACACCGGGTGCTCCTCTCCAACGTTACAGCAGTCAGCAAGGCTTGTTTCGCTACGCCACTCAGTAATCCTGCCTTTTCACTAAGCAACCCTGGATCCTGCCTGTTTCTACCGATTGCACCCATGCCTGCGTCTGTATTTTCACCTGGCACATGCCACTTATCTTCCAATTCCAGCGGGAAATGTCAATCCACACCGAATTCCTCGAATTCGTCCTCCTTTCTTTCTCGAGCCGAATTACCCAATAGCGGCGCATGCCGCATTCGCTTGTTTCGTAACAAATTGCCTTCATAACTATACACCTCGCCTCGATCTCTGGCAGAATCAACAGGGTATCCCCAAAACGCCTCGTCACCTTGACGGAATTACAGCTCGGCATTTCAAAACATTCGTCTCTCATCCGGTACATCGTCAGCATGACGAAAATTATTTTGAAGCAACGCCTGTTGCAAAGCACCCTGCATTTCCTTACCTAGGATAGTTTGTAAACTTGAAATTGATTCTGCAAGACTTCCCCACTGAATGGACGGCGTTACTACAGCCCCGATACTTTCGGTCGCACGCCACCGCCGCCATCTTGAAAATTGTCCGCCATCTTCTTCGCTGAATCCACAACAATCCGCTCTGCATCCGTTCCATCTGCTGGATAATCCACCCGTAGCGCTTGAGATTTCGCTTTATCCTCCTTAGGCATGACTTGACAGCAGTTGACAACACCTAAAACTAACTCCAACTTTTGTGAAACACGATTTTCATGCTCAATTCTGATTTCAAACTTGCCGTGCCAACGGCAATAGAGACAGTGGGAGTTAGACGCGTGGCAGGAAGCGAGGTAGTGAAGCGGAAGTGACACAGAGGTCGCGGTAAAAATTGCATAAATTGGGGGAAATTTTACGCAAACGAGGAAAAAAGAATTGCCGATTGGTAAGAGGGACATCCCAAAAAGTAACACAGCGAGGAGTGATTATATGAGTGAGAACATACACTACCTGCCTTTTATGCATTTCCCTCCTTTGGGATGCTCAAACTCTAGCGACACTTGTTGATTTCCCTGTCTAGTTCGTAGGTCTCCTTCTGCGCATGCGCGGGTGCAGGGCTCTTTATAAAAGCGTCCTGAGTCGGACCATACTTCATCGTTCTTCCTCGGACCATAGTGACTTAGAGAGGAGGCCAGGCGGCTAAAGGTCATCCACGTTTTCGTGTAGGCAATAGAAACAAAAATTGACTAGGTGGCCCTGGTATTTTGATGTTTCTATAGCCGACGAAAATACATTACCTGCCTTTTATGCAGACGTCGTCATGCATGGTGGTGGGACCATGGTAACAGATAACCCGAGCTACAAGTTGGCTATCCCATAATAGACAGACCCTGTGAACAGTAAGCTATCCATTAGTTTCATGCTTGACAAGACGTTCCTGAAATCATTCGGTCCCGTGGGCCAAAGGTACGGACATCGTGGGCACACGTGAGAACGCAAGTCGGTACATGCTGGCAGCAGTTGGAATGATGCACCTGAGAAGCAGGAGACGGGACCAGCAGATCATCGGGGGAAAGTTGTAGTCCTCACAGGATAGAGGCCGGTAGTGTGTCTGAAGAAGGGAATGGAACACCTGTCAAAGGGATGGTCCCGAAGAGGCACTCGCGGTGGAAGGGACTGTTGCCGTGGCATTGGTCACAGAAATGCGAGTTCCAGTTGGCGAAAATGTTGTAGAAGGTACGTTGTGTAGACTGGTTGGAGACACATGAGTAGGCTTGCGGACCAGGCCACTGTTCTTGGTCGGGAGGCCGGTGGTGGATTTGTATTTGCGTCGTGAAGTAGTAGATGACTTGATTGAAGACTCTGCTTCATTCATATTGTCCGCTGTCGGCAGTGGTCTGACAGTATCTTGCCGATGGAGCCTTTGGCATAGATTTTTTGGATGGATTGGAAGTCTATAATAGTCGTAGCTGTGTGTTAGTCCCTCCCCCCCCCCGACTTTTACGGCATAAGCACAGCATGGGCTACCGTCCCAGCATGGGGGATGGAGCGTCGGGTCCTACTTTAAAGGGGCCTAACCTTAATACTGCTGGTATTTCACTACCACCAGCGATGGAATTTAACTGTTTATCAAGAGCTAAAACTAAAGATGGGCTACGTATTTATTTTACACTTACACAATTAATCATTTAGCAAACGGACTGAAGTGTAAAACTTCTGGTTTTATTATAACAACAGGGAATGAAAAGCACACTTTACATTTAGTTTGCACGAAATGCTTTTGAAATAAAGTATTTAAAAGCACAAAGTTGAATTTACAATTGCGTAATTCACACGACCTGACAAAACGACACTTGTGTTTTGAATCTACAATCAATTAAATTTTCGAATAGAAAAAGCAATACTGAACGCTCACTTGAGTCGTCCGCAAGACTGAACAGCCCAGACTGGTTACAGTCTATCACACAGTATGTTTCAAACACGCATGAAAGATCAACCGTTTCACAGTTTTGTTTCTAAGTGATAAAACGGAGCCTTAAACCTCCCAGAGTTGCTGTTTAGAAGTCAACACCTCAAATTATAAAAGCCACGGCTACTTATAAAGTACGTCTGGAGTGAATAACCAATGAATCCCACACAAAGATCAAACTGTCAGTTATTTGGATTAAAGTTACATTTAAAACAAATAAGAAAAGTTTTGGTTTTTAGTAAGAGAACCACTCCGACGTTATGGGGTGAGAGAACCTAATATGCCGCTTAAGGCGTCACCACCATAATTTTCTCTAAGCTAGAGAGTTTAAGTTAAAGTTTAAACTATGAATTTAGACTTGGGGGGAGGGGGGGTCCTAAATTAAATTTTCAAAAGCTAACTACAAACATACGAACCACTGCCATTTTGCCCGGCATGGCATCCTACGGACGTGACGTCTCCACTCCCGACTGGCGTGACCCTTCTAGCTTGAGAGGTCTGTGAGATGTGCTGTGGATGCTTTGGGATGGGGGGTTTTTATGCTAGAGACTGGAAGTTCGCGCGGACGAGCAGGAGAGCTGCGGGGGTCTGATTGGCTGCGGGCCTCTTTTGAGTTTACTCAAGTGAACTTTTGGGAAATAGGCCTTTACTTAGAAATATTGACTATTGAATAAATATTTACATGTTTGCAACGTGAGTAGGCTCTGGTTAAAGCTTAAGACTTCGGTTTGGGTTAATGCATAAAGCATTACTATTAAATTTTATAAGCTTTAACATAAATCTGCAGTGTTATACACCACAACTAGTTTTGGCTGGTGGGGGGGGGGGGGGTTGAGGATTCGAAGTTTTCAGGCATAGTTTGACTTTCGGATTGCTTTGGGAACAGATCTTTTGGTTTTAATAGTAGAACAAGCTAGCAGTAGCATTTGGATGGGTTTTAGAGGAGAACTAAAATGAACATATAAACTCTAAAAATTTGTGTTCGGTAGAATGCCGATGTCTAATTACTTCGGGCTAATGGCAGCGTTTCTGGGGGTAAAAGAATATATGAAAAGGTTAAATAAATAGATAAATAATCTAGCTCAGTTGAATGCTAAAATGCATGAAGTTAATTTCGATGCTTAACTTTAAAGTTAAGGGACATTTGATCTTAGTGGAAATTTTTCATAAGGCTTGCGATCGTTCAAACATAATAAAAAATATCACACTTAAAAATGGTTGTCTGTACATGTATGTGAGGTTAAGTACCATAAATGGAAGCCCCTCCTAAACTACAACTAAGCTAGTGTTTTTGGGCTTTTTGCCCTAAAATAATAATAAAAGTGAATATCAAAATATACATTGAGTTACAATAATAGCGGCCGGAAATGATGAGCGCTACGGTTGGTTTGGAGTGAATTTCAATTGTTGATTGTGGATCTTCTAGAATGAATTGTTGAATTTGGGTTTCCTCAAGAGGTAGGTATTATTGCAGGCTATTAAATGGTGAAGAGTTTGACCGATTCTGTCCATTATTAAAAAAAAAAACGGCAAAATTCGCACAATCGAGGCATTTGGGCGCTCAAGAGAAAAAAAAATTGTTCGTTTGCAAAACGAAGTGTTTTTCGACGGTCAGCCTTTACATACTAGTGAAAGTATAACGAATTTTCAGTGTTCTAAATACACTATCTTCCCAGCTAACCTGGTTAAAGATAGTTTTTGTTGCCCAACAGAAAATATACATTACCTGTTTTTTATATGCACTCTCATGAGTTCTCACTGCTTATTCCAGAGAAAAGAAAGTTGGCTTCCCTGCCAGTCTCGTCCGCGGATGCGTTCCCGTCGTGGGATATGTAGGTATAAGTGCACGCCGAGTCGGACATCAGGAGCAGAAGCAGCTCGTGGTGCAGCGGATGCAAACAGGTTCCAGGGTAAAGGAGAAACAGCCGCTAATACGTGACTGAGACCCTTAGGGAATATCGGAGTAACGAAGTTACTGCCGAAGAGGGCAACAAAAACGTATCGTAACCAGGCATAGACTGGAAGATTAGGCGGATCGTCGGTTTTAAGTTGGCTTCCCTGCCAGTCTCGTAGTTGTTCCACTGTGCATGCACGGATGCAGTCCTCCTTATATAAGCGCTGGCGCCGGACCATTCTTCATCTGTTTAATAATCCTCTCAATCGTCACCAAGGTAACTCAAGAGGGGAGGAAGGGCGGGCTGTTTTGTGAAAAAAACAGGTAATGTATATTTTCGGTTGAGCAACAAAAACATCTTTAACCATGTTAGCTGGAAAGATAGTGTTTTTGACTGCCCTCGAAAATCTCCATTACATGTTATTTATATACACTCAGCAGACTTCGTCACCGGAGGTGTGTACTTGGTGACGGTCGCCTTGGGTACGGACTGGCTACCCTGAAGTTAACTGACTCAACGAACCTGAAAGCAACCGGACGGGTGGAAGACGAATCTGGATTGATGGAGAAACGCCCAACGTGGGATGCGTTCCCGTCGTGGGATATGTAGGTATAAGTGCGGGCCGAGTCGGACGTCAGGAGCAGAAGCAGCTCGTGGTGCAGCGGATGCAAACAGGTTCCAGGGTAAAGGAGAAACAGCCGCTAATACGTGACTGAGACCCTTAGGGAATATCGGAGTAACGAAGTTACTGTAAGGTTTAAATAATGCGAAACCGAAGAGCGCAACAAAAACGTATCGTAACCAGGCATAGACTGGAAGATTAGGCAGATCGTCAGTTTTAACTGAAGACAGATGGAAGGAAACCAAGGCCTGTAACGGACGGGGACAAGCCGATATGTGAAACATTCCGTGACCGGGCGCATTAGGCAGCCCATGGGCAATCCCAAACACTGGGAGTGATGTGTAGGAAGAGCGGCTGCCGGGAGTAGCCTCGAAGATCGTGGAAGAAGCATCGAAGCGTTGAGGACACATGGTTAAAACTTGTGAGGTCTATGATGGGAGGATCGAACCGCAAGGTACGGAGGACCGGGGGGCGCCAGTCGTGGTCGTTGCAAGGGAGAACACCCCAGGGACGGGGAAGATCATACTTTCCCAGCCCAGCAACGGTGATACTGCGTACAGAACAGCAACGTGACGGTTGCAGAGGAACATAGGAGAAGGTGAGGAACCGGGAAGCGGACTGAAGAACCTTGTCCCTACCCTTTTGTAGGGACGGCAGAGTGACGGATGAACGAAGCCTTGTCAGGAAGCAGGAGGACAGAGGAACATGGTCCATGAAAGACCCAGGTCAACGTGCAGGTGGACGGATGGAAACGGAACGGGTAAACGGACGGAGCCCAGCGGATGGGGAATGGGTAATGGTTCCTCTGTGGAACCGAGAGGAAATGCATTGGCCGGTGAAGACAAGGAAGGTTTAATATTTATATAAATTCCACGTGTCTGTATGGGAGGATGTATCCTCCCCTTTCAGCCCACACCTCGCGGCAGCTGAGGCTGAACAGGAGGCCCGAGGGAGTACAGAGGATGGGGAAATCTGTCTTGAAAGGAACGCGTCCCAACCCTTGGCTGGGGCGGCACGGAACGGCAGGTTGGCTTGTTGGTGCGTTGTCAGGTGGACTGCTGTGAAGCAGATCGTCGTCAAGCGGCGCGTGGCATGAATGAAATGACGGTAAGCGGACAGTTGTAAAGCGAATCGTTGTCCCTTGAACCGCATTCCAGCGAATCGGCAGTGATTCAGTTCGTGTCCAGTGTTAAGTAAAAATGACGGATGTGATGAAGGAACGTCTCACTAGAGAGTGGCCAGAGCGGCGGCTCGGTACAAATGGCGAAGTAACAGGACGAGTAGTCGAAGGCAGAGGACTGGCAGCGTCCGGGTCTGTAGCAAGATTTGGACGAGGATGAGCCAGGAGCTAAGCTGCAACTGGTCGACTCGGAGGACCTGCTGGCGGATCGCTGAGGAACGGTGAATAGATGAATGGCCGGAACGGCAGTGTAGCGTTCGTGGGGGCAGACAATCCTAGTATGGGGAACGGATGGAGTGGTCCGTTGTCTACCTGCTTGAGTCAAGGTAGCGGTAACCGGGAGCGAAGCTTCTACCGGGAACGGTGAGGTTGGGAACGAGGTCGCCATGTGCTGTCCACTGCAGAGGACATGATGCTTGAAGCAGAGAGACGGACCGGTCCTGAGGACTAGCGGATCCAAAAACGAAGAGGACGGTAAAGAGCCCGAGGCTGTCACGTCGCGATAGCCCTAGGAGAAACGATCTGTTGTTATACAGGGAAAATGTCGAGAGGACGAAGTTGAAGGCCCAAGGGGAAAACGTGTTGTTTTTTTGTGTTTGAACGGAACGAAGAGCATACTCAATTTTTAGAGGATGTGAGGGGCTCACACACAGGGCCGGGAACCGTGGCGAATCGGGAACCGTGGCAGACCAGGAACCGTGGCGACGAGGGGCTTGAGAAGAGAGGAATTCATACGTTCAGCAACTTAGAGACTGGAAACCGGTTCGCCAGCTTGCTTGGAGATTGCCATGTCGAAGATTTCAGTAGCAATGCGGATGGTGAAGATGGCAGGACAGCCCGTAAATTGGCTAGGGATCGATATGATGACCCTAGGAAAGGCGTGGATTGAATAGGCATCCCGAGGACGACAGCTGTAAAGGTGGTCGGGGACGGAAACAGTAAAAACTGTACTAAAGCTAGGTGAAGGTCCCTGAAGAAACAGGGCAGAAGGTCTTGACGTTGTGATGGTGTGATGAGGATAGGAAAGTCTCCGTGAAGGGGCCGCTAATCCGCCGCGTGCTATACTTGCTGTTGCAAAGGGAGGCGGACGGCATTCGGAGGACCGGTGACACGAAAGACACCGAGCCGTCCAGTGGTTCCCCGGACGGTCCCCTGTCAAAGGGAATCGGGGAGCAGAGGATCTACCAGAGTCGAGGGTGAATGTGCTGTGGACGTGTAAGCAGTAACCGTGGGGAATGACGGCAATGAAGAAAGACGAGGCAAGTCGTGCCGCCCATAGTTGTATATGATGAAGGCTGCGCAAAGAACGCGCAGCAGGAAGAGGATGGGCCTGAATGGAACGCAAACGTGTTGCGGCCGTGCATGCGGACGTATTGACAACAACCGTGGGGAACGGAGGTAATGAAGAGGGACTAGGCAAACGTGTGCGACCCATGCCGATATATAACGGAGGCTGCGCAGAGTATGTGCAGTAAGATGGTTTGAATTGAAGGCAAGCGTGCTGCGGACGTGGAAACAACAACTGTGGGGAATGGTGGTAACGAGGAAAGACTAGGTGAGATGTGCTTTCCATCGTTATCCTCAGGATGGAGGCTGCGCAGTAGGCATGCGCAGTAGGCATGGGGCTGGTACGGACCCGAGGTATAAAGGTATAGATCCTTATAATTAGTTCTGAATGAACTGATGTGAGTAGCGACAGCACTGGAAGGAGGATGTAGGTAGCTAGTACTCCATGTGTCCGTGTGGGAGGATGGGTCCCCCCCCATTCCTCACACCTCGCGTTAACGGAGGACGGGGGAGAGGATAGGGGATCGGGGATCTGTTCCGAAAGGAACGCATCCGAACTCAGGTGCTGCTTTTGTGCTTCGACTTTAAGTAATGGATGCTGCGCAGGAACCTGTATACCGACTCACCAGGACCGACTCGGACGGTCTCTAGTGTGAACAACAGTGGAACGCGCAGCAAAAACGCAGCTTGAGGGACAGCTGCAACTCAAACCGTTCGGCAACTCGTCTGTCATCAGACGAAAGGGAGCCAAGACGGAACAGTGGAGACAGGAACGGGGTGTCAATACATTACCTGAACGTGTGGCAAGCATCCCCTTTCTACCCCACGGACAGAGGGCTAGGATGCGGAGCGAGAAGTGTAAAGAATGTGATGCTACAGCACTAAACGGAAGGAAGTGCCCCCCACCCCCTTGTTTTTGATTCACTCGTGACAAAAAACGAGGCCAAGGAGGGGAGGGGAATCGATGTAGAGGACTGATGCCAAACAAAGCGATGAAAGCAGATCGCTGTTAAGCTGATCGATGCTGAGTGAACCGCTGCTACGCGGATGTTTACCCAACGGAACGCTGTCAAGAGGACCGTGAGGCGGACAGATCGATGGTGGACGGCGGGTGGCGGACCGTCAGGTGGACGGACGCCAAGCGGACCCCGTCCTGCGGATGGATGCCAATCGGACTGCCGTCCGGCCGACAGATGCCTAGCGGACCGCAAGGTGGACGGATGCTAAGCGGACCGTCGTCCTGCGGATCGATGCCAACTGGACTGCCATCCAGCGGATTGTTGTCTAGTGGAACGTAGCCAAACGGACGGAGTGGAAGCAAGCCACGTCCAGTTCGACGGGAACAATGCACTAGCCGTCCTAACCAGGAACCAAGAGCTCTCCCTAACCACCAGAGGATGGGAAGGGGCCCAAGGAACGAAGAAGGAACGGCAACGAGGAGCGGATGGGATGAGGAGCTGGAAGCGCAGTTGCATTAGCGTGGCGTTGCAGAGAAAAAGAGATGAAGAACGGTCCGGCGCCAGCGCTTATATAAGGAGGACTGCGTCCACGCATGCGCAGTGGAACAACGACGGGACTGGCAGGGAATCCCACTTTCTTTTCTCTGGAATAAGCAGTGAGAACTCATGAGAGTGCATATAAAAAAGAATATTTTGCAGGCCCCCAGCCAGGCCGGTTAAAAATGGTTTCTTTTGCTGAAAAAAGTACAATACCTGTAAATTTTAGCATTGTTGTCACAATGATGCATCCTTGCCTTGAGATTTCAAAGATCGTCAGCCGCCTCCGTACTCAACTGCGCATGCGTGGTTCTCCCTATATAAGAGATGGTGGCAGTGATAATGGCATCTCTTTGTCTCAAGATTGTCCAAAGGTGACTCAAGAGGGGATGCACGGTGGGCCCTTAGGTATTGTACTTTTTTCAGCAAAAGTAACCATTTTTAGCCAGCCTGGCTGGGGGCCGGCAAAATGTTATTTTTTTATGCTGTGAAAAAGTACAATACCTGTCAATTTTGGCATTGACAGGGCGACCTCGTCAAATTAGGTGGCGGGCACCTTTGACTATTTCCCTGGGGTACTGTAGGAGGCGGCAGAGTGGCTTGTAGATTCATGGAGATTTGAAAGTGGATACAGAGATGACCATGATCAGAATGCAATGTGTCCCTTTTTTCCTATTGTGCTTTTTTTTTAAATATGAGATGGAAAGAGAGGGATTTCCTGGAAGTGTGGAAGGCTTCAATGTCGTGTGGTTTACCAGGTGATTCCAGGGTGAGATGGTGGGGATGAAAGTCGGAGCTGTTTTTGGGCGTTTGATGGAAGATTGTCTTGGATGAGACGAACTTCAGTGTGGACGGCCATTCTTAGTTTGAACGAGCTTGAATTCAGTCACGGTCGTTTCGGACTTGGTTTTTCCCTCAAAACGTGGGTTTAGCCAAGAATGAGACGAGTACCAGTGTGAGCAGCAGCTGTTGTCTCGATTTCCACTCGAGGCGTGGGGTAGTCATGGGCGACACAAGCAGCAAGCGGTGTCGATGGCATTCGGCAAGATATTTGCCTGAAACGTGAATTTAATCATGAATGAGGCGGGCATCAGTGTGGATGGCAACTGAAGACTTGATTTCCGTTCGTAACGTGGGGTTGGCCATGGTCGAATCAGCCCCAAGAGGTCGAGACCTTCTGACTGAACTCTTCGCTCAGAATGTTGGGGTTTTTTTGTTTTGTTTTTTAGGCATGCTGAAACGAGCAGCAGTTTGGACAGCAACTGGCGACTTGAATTTCACTTGAGACGTGGAATCAGCCCTGGACGTTATAAGCAGTGGGAAATGTAGATGGCTTCCAAGTTGGTATTTCACTCAAAGCGTGGGTTTTAAGCCACGAATGAGACGAGCAGCAGTATTGGTAGCAATTGGTGTCTTGATCTTCGCTGGAGATGTGGGGTCAGTTACGGCGAGACAGGCAGGAGAGATGTGAATGGCTTCCGTCTTGGTTCACTTAAAACGTGGGTTTTGGCCACGAATGAAATGAGCAGCAGTGGACAGCCACTGTTGTCTCGATTTTCTTTGCTTGAGACTGGGGTCAGCCACGGACGGGACAAGCAGCAAGAGGTGCCAACGGTATCCGACTTGGTTCACTCAAAACTTTGGTTCTAGCCACGAGTGAGACGAGCAGCAGTTGACAGCAACAGGTGACTTGATTTCCACTCGAGACGTGGGGTTAGCCACGGTCGAGACAAGCAGCAAGAGGTAGAAAAGCTTCCGTCTTGGTTAACTCAAAACGTGGGTTCTAGCCACGAGTGAGACGAGCAGCAGTAGACGACAACAAGTGACTTGATTTTCACATGAGGGGTGGGGTCAGCCACGGTCGAGACAGCAGCAAGAGGTGCAAACGGCTCCCGTCATGGTTCACTCAAAACGTGGGTTCTAGCCACGTGTGAGACGAGCAGCAGTGGACAGCAACAGGTGACTTGATTTTCACTCGAGACGTGTGGTCAGCCACGGTCGAGACAAGCAGCAAGAGGAGCAAATGGCTTCCGTCATGGTTCACTCAAAACGTGGGTTCTTGCTACGAGCGAGATGAGCAGCAGTAGACAGCAACTGGTGACTTGATTTACACTCGAGACGTGGGGTCAGCCATGGTCGAGACAAGCGGCAAGAGGTGCAAACGTCTTCCATCTTGGATCACTCAAAACGTGGGTTCTAGCCATGTGTGAGATGAGCAGCAGCAGACAGCAACAGGTGACTTGATTTTCACTCGGGACGTGGGGTCAGCCACTGTTGAGATAGCAGCAAGTGGAGCAAACGGTTTCCGTCTTGGTTCACCCCTTCGGTTGTTGGTTCTTCACACGAACGAGGCCTTAAGTCTTGACGTAGTTGTTTGCTTTAAAACTTGATTGAGACAACTTCGTGTAAACAAAGCTTGGTTGCAAATACGATTGTGGTGAAAACACTTGGGGCAGCGTTCAAGCCGTATGTATGGCAGTCAGCGGAATTCGTAGACTTGATCGAATCATTTCCAGCGTTTCCATTTTGAAGTGCTGTAAAAAACCTCGGGCTGGGTTATAGTGTTGGATGATCGTCCTTTTCGCGACAAGGAGTGCGATCTAGGTTCAGTGGAGGTTGCGTTTACAGCCAATCCGGGACCAGGAACGGGAACGGAAATGCAGAATGTCAAAACGAGGCTTGAGCTTTCAAGCTAAATCCCAGTGGAGCTGCATTCGCGACAAGCCGCGTTGCTGGGGATGAGGAACGCTGGGTAATGTAATGTCGCGAAAGGTTGCGGATGGACGTAAGAGTTTCGTGGCGATGGAATGTTCATGTTGAAAGGCAGTGGTGACGGAGGCCGTTGAAACGCAGTGAAAACAGCGACGACGAGGATGCAGAGGGCGTATCTTGTGTTTGAACTGCATGGCGGCAAAGAGAGAACCCTGTTGCTGTTAGAAGACTCGACGTGGGTGGCCGGAAGAGAAGAAGCGTCAGCTTCAGTGATGTGAAAAAGGCGATGCGTTGTTGTGATTAGTGACATGGAGATGTCGGCGTACAGCGGTGGTTGAGCCAGAAAGCCGGAACGTGGGGGTGTAGCTTGATTCACGGCCGGGATGAGGTGCAGACGGGTCCCAGGAGTGGACGGCGTTGCAACATCTTGTGTCGTGAAAGTAGATGTCGTGAAGCAGGTGTCGCGAAAGCAAGTGTCGCGAAGGGTGGAAGGCGCCGAACGCCTGCGTTGTTTAGCTCCAGGTAGAGGGGCGGACGAGTGGCGTTTGTGGCTGTCTTGACTTGTAGCCGAAGCGGCCCAGACTTGAGTATCGGTGCATTTCACGGAGGAGGTGTAAGACGGTAGAGGCAAGGGTTGCGTGATGGCGAAATGCTGAGTCCACAAAAACATAGGCTTCGGTGCGGGTTACACTGTAATCGTGGCATGACGACTTGGAGGAGATGAGGTTGTGAGCCAACTCGAGGTAGCGTGATGCGAAGGGCGGGAACAGGCGGACAGCTAGCTGACACCGGTGGGCATTGTAAATGCCATGCAGGAAACGAAGGCAGTTCTTGCGAAGGGGCGACACAGACAACCGTCCGGAACATAGCGACGGTGCCAAGCGGTCGTCCCAGCCGACGAGAGTGGGTCGTTCCCGGGAAACAACGGGAGTGAGCCACGATGGCTTCTTTTCCAGCGACGAAGGCTGTCATGGAGGACTGTTGGTCCTCTTGGAGTTGCAAGGAGATTTCGTCATTTGCGACATAGCCGTTCCGGTTTGGGCCTGTCCCGCGGTTGACTCATCAGTTAGATGCGGGACGTAAAGGCATGTCATGAAAGGACCATGGAGATGAGGCGTCAGCCGTTCTGGAGCTGTAAAGCGTCTTATAGCTTCCTTTTTGCTTCCCGGAAGAAGGCCTTGGCTAGTCGGAGGTCTTCCATGAGGGCCGCTCAGGCGAGGGTGGGGTGCGTTGTCCGTCTTGGGGTGACGAGTCGTCTTCTTAATGCGCGACGCAACCGTCCCGTTCATGACCGGCCGGCCAGTGGTCGTGAGGGAGAGGCGGGTGAGTAGGTTGAAGCGCAGCATCCGAAGTCAGAGCAGGGGCCGAGTCTTCGGTCATAGCTATGCTTGTCGCGAAAGCGAAAGTCCAAATCCATAGTGATGTGGTGAACCTCTTGGAAGGCGTGTAGGACACCAACCAGGCGTGGCCCGAGGGGAAGGACAGAAGACGAGCTGAGGGCGCGTTCCACGACACGACGTCTGGCTTGAACGGTGAAGACAACGATGAAAAACAGACGACATGAATATTGGCGTGGACCATCCGACCGCAGAATCACAGGACAGGAAACGAAGGGATGTGACGTGAAGGGACGACCTGGGCGACCAGCCAAGTGAACCTCTTCTCTACGAAAGGAGAAGTCGCGAAGGGGTGACATGGGCAACCAGCCGAATGATACGGACGGAGCCTAGCGGTCACCCCAGCCGACGGGAGTGGGTCGCACCTGAGAGACAACGGGAGGGAGCCACGATGACTTCTTTTCCCACGAACGGAGATGTCGTGAAGGGGCGACACGGGCAACCAGCTGAGTGATGCGGACGGTGCCTAGCGGTCGTCCCAGCCGACAGAAGTAGGTCGTTCCCAGGAGACAACGGGAGGGAGCCACGATGTCTTTATTTCCCACGAATAGAGTGTCGCGAAGGACAACACGGGAACCAGCCGAAGGTAGCGGACGAGCGACAGAAGGAATCATAAGACGAAGGACAAGGATACGAAGCCGCCGTGCGGCTTGAGACAAAAAGATGCCATTATCACTGCCACCATCTCTTATATAGGGAGAACCGCGCATGTGCGGTTGGGTACGGAGGCGGCCGACGATCCCTGAAATCTTGACGCAGGATGCATTGTTGGGACAACAATGCTAAAATTGACAGGTATTGTACTTTTTCACAGCATAAAGAAACAGGTAATTGAGGTTTTCGAGGGCAATCAAAAACAAGGTTTAGGTTAGGAAACTAGCACGATGTTATTTAAACACAGTATAACCGAGGAGGGGGGCAGACCAAGGCCCACCAGGGCCCAGGCCCAAGTAAAAATTGTCTAGGCCCTGGTGGTTCTCGAACCGACTTGTGATGACAGCTTCTACAGCAGCAACAAAAGGCCCAAGGTAAGTTCCACTCGGCCCTGGTAGGGACCTGATTGCATGAAGTGGCTGGTGCCACCACTGAGTATAGCGTAGGCAGGCAGGTAAAGAAGCAAATTTTATTTTCCTTGGGACATTCTCATATGCTCAATGTCTACATATGTAAACAGCATGTCTAAATATATAGACATGCTGTATTTTTTTTGTTATAAAATAAAAAAAAAAAAATGTGGGGGTTCTTTTAGTGCCTAATACACCAAAAAACAAAACAAAAATTTCTGAACAAACCGGAAGTGCCAATCGGCAACTTGAATACATCAAACAAGAAGTGACACACAAAGAAGAGATGACAATGAGAAGTGGGCAGAAGGGCCCAAGTTAAGACTGCGATGGTCGCGTTGGATAGTCCTAGGCGGGCCCAGAGGACGAAGAAAGCAGCGACAAAGCTGCAGTGCAAGAAACAATAAACAGGCTTGTGGACATGGAGGCTCGTGGGGATGAAGATGGTCGTCGACCATTGTCCGGAGGTACGATGGTAGGCGTCTGAGCTAGTGGTGGAAGCCTAGTGATTCCTTTGATAGTGATGGATCTTCAAAAGATCGTTGCTGTAGATCGCGTACGCTAAGTGAGGAAATCCGGATATTCTGAATGGGACCAGAGAGAAACAGACTGGCCCAGGTGCGCCTAAGGGAGCAAGAGTTCTGACAGACGATGCATGGTGAAGGAGGCGTGAGAGAACGAGGATGATCATCTTGAACATCTAATTGGTCCGTAGTGGACGCAGGGACCGGAACGGTTGGAAAACATCATCTTCGCGGGTTACACGCTGACGCTGTGAACACTGGGTCCCGAAATGGAAAGGGGACAGTCAATGTCGCAGATGCTGAATGTGGTAAAGGCGGAGACGGTCCGATCAAAGACGATGCGCCCGAAAACAGCGATTGTGGTGCACGGGTCGGCAGTGGTTGTCCCGGGTGCGTTCCATGGGGACGAGATGAGGGGAAGAGCGCTCCCAGGAGATGCCAGTAGAGGTTGTCGGATGGAAATAGTCCTGATAATGTGGATGCCGGGACGAAGGTCTTGACTGGACGGGCTTCGAAAGCAATTGGTGGCTTGTACGACAAGGTGGGGCCGCTTGCGAAATCTGTGGTGGCCGAGGGACTCTTGTCATAGCAGGAGACGGGCCAAGCGCAGAGCCCAAAGGCGCAGGTTGTCCTGGTGGACTGGGACTAGTGGACGAAACGGGCACCATGCCCGGGTTTATGGAAGATGGTTGCCTGGGCGCCGAAGTTGTGATGGTCTCGGAATACAGATCCAAAGACGAGTCCCCAGTAGCCATTATGATAGGCGAATCTATTCCGAAATTAATTAGATTATCAGCAGCCGAAGGGCCAATGTCCTGAACATCCAACTTCAACCTGGAATGGGTGCAGTAATAGCGCCTGTAGAGATCCAAATTTGCCGAGATGGTCCCATTGCTGGGGAGCTCAACGAGCAACCACACGTTGTCGTGCTCTAGGAAGAAATATGAAGCATGGTCCGACTCGGACGCTTTTATAAGGAGTCCTGCACCCGCACATACGCAGAAGGAAAGCTATGAGCTAGTCAGGGAAGCCAACAAGTTTCGCAAGGGTTTGAGCATTTCAAAGGAGGGAAATGCTTAAAAGGCAGGTACAGTACGTTTTCGTCGGCTGTAGAAAATCGGATTGTTCTAAGATAAGGCTTCTGGCTGGTTTAACTCTTCATTATATGTATCGAGTCTGTATCCATGCGAAGCGCGAGCGACGGACGCCAAGCCCGTGATCTGAATAGACACTTTTGAATGGGACTGGTGTTTGACAGTAATCAAAGAATAATGAGCAACACATGAAGTTAGCAGGTAGTTTGCAATGTCAGACAAATCCAGAGCGGTGATATCAGTACATTCGATATTCAGTGGTAGAAGTTGGTATAAAAAAAACTTAGGACATCACGTTGGACCAAATTTCAGGACACGTTCAGGACATTTACCGTAAATCGCATATTAAACACTCAGTTAATGCTAATGCCCAGCCCCCTAAAATGCTTGAAGGTCAAAAATCGTGATATACTATTGTTGACGCCCACCCCTTAAAATCATCGATTTTCTGTGGCAAAACTAACTAAAATCTTCTTAGATTTTAACGAAATCAAAGTTTCATCCTGGTAAAGCTTGGTTTTTCTGCAGGTAAAATTAACTAAAAGCTTCATACATTTAACAAAATCAACCTTTAATCCAAGACGATTCACGGGAGCATTTGTAATCACGGAAAAGTCGGCAATATTAGGCCTATGCGTGATCTGGGATTCAGTCTAGCAAAAAAACAATGCCTTTATTTTCATTTATTAACAAAGTTAGTTTGTTAGATCTTTCTCTTTCCAATGACTAACATAATTCAAAGTTAAAACTAATTTATAATCATCACCACAACCTTCAAAATGACAACGCGATTCACAACCGGGGAAGCACATTTTGTGTTTACGCAAATTTCCATAACCGTGATCCAGCTGACGCCTGAGATCCGGTTGACCACGAAAAAAAAAGTGATTCGCCTTGTTAGCTTACCGGTCATGAAAAGCGTTGTCATTTTGAAAGTTAGTGTTGATTATAAATTAGTTTTAATTTGAATTATGTTGGATATTGGATGGAGGATGATCTAAAAACTAAATTTGTGAATAAAAGAAAATGATTGTTCACGATTTCAATCAGCTCATGTAACCAATCGTTTGTATGGTTAAAAATTAATTTTCGCTGCAAATTATGTTGAATTCAGGAGGAGAGACCATACAATAACCTAAATTTGTGAATAAATGAGAATAAAGACATTGTGTTAATGCCAGCTCAAATGCAGATCATGTACGCTAATGACTGCATTATAGCCGACTTTTCAGTCGTAGAAAACTCCCTCCCTGTACAGAAATTAATTTAGAAAATATATACTTGTTTTTAACGCCCATCCCCCAACTTTAGGCTAATTAATTTTACAAGCCTATTGGCGTTTAATACACGATTTACGGTATTCAAATTTTCAAAAAAAATTTTACACACACACACGGTAAATCAGGGAATTCAGTGGGATCCACCATTCAAAACACGTATGCCTAATGGTAGAGGTAGCTGCGTGACAGGCGGCTATGGCATATAGTGGTGGCTGACCGACTAAACACACTGCTTGGCAACTGCCAAGTTCCATGCAGAAGCATTCTCCCAAATTATGTATAGTGCTAGTGCTTTATTTGTTGTGCAGGTGCAAAAATGAAGGCTTAGATAATATAGTAATTCCTTTATTTTAAACGAGATTAATTTTAGAATTTCGATAAATTTTTGGAATTTCAGGACATTATGTGCAAAATAAGGACATTTTCAAACATAAGGAATTTCAGGACAACTTCTACCACTGGATATTCAACCTGAAGGTAACCCCAAAACGAAGCTCCAAAAATAGCTGCTTGCCCCATTAGCATTCGCTGCTCTTGTTTGTTTGTTTGTTTGCTTAGCTACTTCGCAAAATTGCACTGAAATGGTGCTTTATGGCATGCAAACATGTGCAAAAGTAGTCCTCTTGAAAACAGTCTTTTGCCAGCCCTCCTGCCTGACCGGCTGAAAATTGTTTCTTTTTCCTGGATGAAACATACATTACCCGTGTTTTTTTTTTTGCATTCCTTTCCTGAGGGATGCGTCTCTGTGGAGGTTTGATAAGTTGTCGGTAGATGGCCAGCTGCGTAACCCGGTCTGCGCATGCGCGAGACCACTCTATAAAAGCATTCAGGCGAGGCCGGCCTGCCATCTTTTTTTTTACCCTCTCGATCAGTCAGGTGGTGACTCAAGAGGGGAGGTAGGGCAGGTACAGGTAATGTGTGTGTCCTCCAGGCAATAGAAGCAATTTTCAGACGGCCAGACAGGAGGGTCAGCAAAATACTGTTTCTAGTTGCCCTTCGGAAACATAGATTACCTGTGTTTTTTGTATACACAATTGACCTAGTCATAAGTGGAGGTGGGCTCCCTTATGGAAAAGATGTATACATTAGTATACCGAAGATATACCAAA
>JAHWFP010196695.1:104850-119132 GCA_023313725.1 Lithobius niger | reverse complement strand
CACGGTTCCCATTGCAGTAATATCCTTGCAGATTGACAAAACACGGTTCCCATTGCAGTAATATCTTTGCAGATTGACAAAACACGGTTCCCATTGCAGTAATATCCTTGCAGATTGACAAAACAAGATTCCCATTGCAGTAATATTCTTGCCTAACACTTGCAGTGAACGCAGATCCATCTTGAATTCTTCGTGCAGTCTTCATAAGTCACATCCTTTGTCTTGCTAACGCGATAAGTATTCCACTGTTGCCGGGTGGGCTCAGCTGCCAAAACTTCCTGTTTCCCATATTTCTAGCAGCTAGACTAACCGAGGGACAAATGAAATGGCTTAAACCAGAGTGTGTAAGTCCCTGAGGACTTAGCCTCGATGATGGTCGGCCATCTGTGGTGCTATAACGTTGTGCCATAACGTTGTGGGGTACTGTGACTTACCTTTAGGGAAAAAGTCTTAGGCTAACAGAGTGTTAGTTGCTAAAAGGATTAAAATGGGCGTAAAGAACCTAAACTATAAAGTTAGGTTTACGAATTTTGAATCCAAAACCGGGTCTCATCGGGAAATAAGGACAACTACCCATCAGTACCAAGAGGTATCTCACCAGCCCGCTGCTGGCATTACATTCATTGCAATCGCATTTTCGTATAGCCGGCAGCATCACCATACTATACATTATGCATAGAACTAGAAGTCTCATGAAAGAAAACGGAAATATGCTAAAAGCGTATAACTACCCTCTGCAATAACAAGCCATTGAAACTGACAGTCTAGCCTTAATCCTGCAACAAAAACATTGCTCACTGGCCATCGGCCCTTGACTTACTACTCGAAATGACGAGATTTGCAACACCGGCTCCGGCTTTGCAACCTGACTCATACGTAACATACTCTTGGGAATGGTCAGTTTTGCTGTAGGAGGGTGATTGAGGCTTAATGGCGGATCAACAGCTAAGCATGCCAATCTCAGTCACAGTGTAGTGGTCCGGGTACACTATAGAGATGTTAAACAAACCCGAAATCCAGATTTTACCATACATTTGCACCTCCTGCTAATATAGCGAAACCTCGGACAGAAGAACAGACTCATCGCACGTGCTAAAGGCTGCGCTCAGATGTCATAGATTGTTTATTGTTGTTATTATTAGCCTAGAAAGAGCCTCAACAGCACTATCATAAAATCCTCTCCAAATTAAAAGTGATCTGATGCACGTTTACTGGATGAAATATTACCTAAGTATATCGTAAGTATTCCTCGTTGCCGGGTAAGAGTTCAACCAGAAACCCTAATTAGTTTTGGTATGGACATGCTATAACCTGTGTGTGTGGTGCTTGCAGCTACAGAATGACCCGTAATAAAATGGGGTGATGCGGCCCTAAATTACCGACGTGGGCACTTATAAGAGCCAATGTATTTTTTTTCGTGGCCTTGGTTCGATGTGGCCATAAATACTATTGAGCGAACAAGTATAAAACTTAACTCCATAAATTCTGTGTGCATCATTTAACGCATAGACATTCCTAGAAATTTTGACCAAGATTCGATGATGTATCATGCTTTACTTTTGCATGAGGGAATACGTCAAACCGTTTGCACATTTAGGAACTATGGCATTTATCATGTAATTTAGTGATGAATACCATCATGCTTAGTGATAATAAAATTAAAGTTCTCAACAAGAATTATGCCACTTTGCTAGCACGAAAGATGTTGTCCTTGTTCGTTTAAATGGGGACTGATTTGTACTGTGCAGAAATTCGAGGTCGGTCAACTTTGTAAGGGGCATGACTGACTCGATCTTCAGTTTAAATCTATATACAGGGTGTTCGGAAATTGGTGTCAAATATTTTGAGGGTCCGCTGTGTGATCAAAGATAAGAAGAAAAAGTCCTATAAACATGGGTCCGGAAATGCACCAGTCTTAAGTTACAGCCCCCCCCCCCAGGTTTGGGGTAAACAGTTCTTAAATACCTCGTAATGATTCACCGTTTCCATTCCAAACTCAGGATATGTGCCATATCATACCTGGTATTTCAGTACTTCATAATACAGTATTGGGTCGCACAACTTATCACAGGGAGAGGTAATTTTCTTATGGGGGGGGGGATCAAACGTGGGGGAAGAGAGGAGTAACTGCTTTGGTCTTGTGCTTTAATGAAACAAATTGTAGAAAAAACACATCGTGTGATTGAAAACAATCGAAAGTAGTACTGTACTTTCTTTCATTACGTGTAAAGACCAAGTAGGTTACATCGTTTTCCAAGTTTGTGCCCCCCCCCTCCAAAAAAAAAAACAACTACTGTACGTACATCTCTGTGGAGAGCACCAAACATTATCAATCGGGTATCCTCGCCATTAAAAGTGAGGGATTTAATGTGTTTGTTTTCTACTCTTCAAGCAAAGAAGCTTAAAACGTAAAAGTGGGGGAATCCTTAGAATTCGGATGATCACTTGTTTCATTGGCCGAAGCGGCGAGAACAACATTACTGTAGTCAACCCACACATTTGAATTTATGTGCTTATTTGTTTGTTTGTTTGTTGCCTTTGTCTAACGCTCCAGCTTCCACAAAAATCATCGCATAAACTTGGTATCATTTGTTTCATTAAAGTACAAGACCAAAGCAGTTACTCCTCTCTTCCCCCACGTTTGATCCCCCCCCCCCCCATAAGAAAATTACCTCTCCCTCTGATAAGTTGTGCGACCCAATACTGTATTATGAAGTACTGAAATACCAGGTATGATATGGCATATATCCTGAGTTTGGAATGGAAACGGTGAATCATTACGAGGTATTTAAGAACTGTTTACCCCAAACCTGGGGGGGGGGGCTGTAACTTAAGACTGGTGCATTTCCGGACCCATGTTTATAGGACTTTTTCTTCTTATCTTTGATCACACAGCGGACCCTCAAAATATTTGACACCAATTTCCGAACACCCTGTATACCTATAATACGCTTAGGTTGGGCAAGCAAATTAATCACTATTATGCACTACAATGATGCACTACAATAATGCTAGCTCTTAGAGCCGACTTGGAAGAGTTTCAAAGTTGAGTGAGTAACAATCACTGCATGCTCGACCGTTGTTGGGTTTATTGGGCTTGGTACCAGAACGGAGAAACGTCCGCCATTGAAACGTCGTCCGTCTTCCGTAACACAAATCAGCAGGGGTTCAAAGGGAGGGGGAGCAGGGATGGGGATATTCAGACCACACAATAGGGGAATCTGGGGCCCACTACAGTGTTACACTCAGCTATGCGGGAACCGGCTAGACCGGCGTATGTTACGCCGGGGGTACAGCTAGTATTTACTGTTTTGCGTGTGTCAAACAACGACTATAATTTTATGTAGAGACTGCCATTTCACAATTTTCGTGTAGGCTAATCTCGGGACAATGGCAAGAGCATACCACCACCTCATTAAATACGCCACTTCCAATTTCTGTTGCCTCCCCCGCCCCCCCCCCCCACCACACATTTTATTAATTCCTTCATTCATTCAATCAAATAGAACATTTACAATTTGAAATTTCACTTTTAAAATGAAATGGTTTTTGTTTCATTAGGTTACATCGGTTGTTTCGAAGATGACCCATCTCAACCTCTGTGTTCGGACTTCCCTTCAGATCCAACAGAAATCGAAGGCAGTGCCACGAGCTGCACACTGGCATGTGGGGGTAGCAACTTCCGCTACTCCGCAATGGATGAAGATGGTACTTGCTACTGCGCTAAAATGAAACCTTCAGTGACGGCAGACACGTGTATCCCATGTCCGAAAGAAAATACCCATAAATGTGGGGCACCCGGAGGAGTAATTGCCGTCTACAAAACATCAGTCAGCAAAGTAGCGAATATGCAAGTTGGCATTCTGCCTGGACCTTATAACATCAAGGATGTAAGAACGCAAACAATGAGTTTTTATTAATTACAATGACCGAGGGTACACGGACGTTTCTTAAGTCGCTTTATCTTACGTTGACGTAGCTTACGTCGATGTAGTGCTTAGAACGCTTTAAGAACCTCCGTGTACCCACCTAAACCCACTTTCAAGTCGCTTTATCTCAAACCACCTCGATACGTCGACGTAAGGCGTTGAAGCGCTTTAACAACCTACGTGTACCCACATAAAACCCATTTTCTACGTCGCTCTAGGACAGCTTCCTTGTGATTGGCTAAAAAGAGCGCGCGTCACCGTCACGAAACTAGGTCAGACACCTGTCACTTCGTTAAAACGAAGTCGAAAGCCAGCTAGCTGAATGGGGACTTTGCAATAAAGAGGGGTTTGCTTGATGGGATGGGGGGTTAGATAAACGCGACGCAGGAACCCCCCGCTGTCTTTTTAACTCACTCCAACTACAACCTCCGCGTGTAACCACCTCTTTCCTAAAGCGATATGAGTTCAAGTCGACGTAAGATAAAGCGACTTAATATAAAGCGACGTAAGAAACTTACGTGTACCCTCGGTCAATGTGAATAAGCCATGGTAAAATTCTAAGCATTAGGACTTGATTTTCTTTTTAGTTTAAAAAAAATGATATAATAAAAAAATATCTGTTTCTTGTTATGTCTTAGCAAGAATTTATAGGGTTGAGAAGGAGAATTTGTGACTACTGAAACGTCTTAGATTTATTCCTGTTAGTTTATAGAGGGCGCCGTCAGATTTATTTGGGAATTTCTACTCAGTTTTCAGCCAGAAATTAAACTAAACTAAACGAAACTAGCGTGTATTTAAGTATCATTTAGTTTACCTTATAGTGTCCGCGGCCTATCTTGAGTTCGCTGCAGAAGGAACATAGTTAATCGATTGTACATTTTCAGTAGCAGAGTGCCTTGCTGATATCCAAGATGGTTACAAAAACAATGGCGGCCGTCGATTAAAGCCGCCTCCTCCAGGAAGACGTAGTCGCTCGTAAAATACTTGCAGTACTCAAGATACGCCACGCACACAATAGTTGTAATTTAGTTTACTTTAGATTTGGGCTGAAAATGAGCAAAAATTGCCAGATGGGATGCGTGGCGCCCTCTGAAAACTCGCATGGAATTAATAGGAATGAATGTAACACGTTTCAATAGGGACTTTCTAGAATTACAAATTCTCCTCCCCAATCCTATAAATTCTTGGTTTTAGTAATGTTTGATATAGTTTTTCCTGATTTACACTTTGAATTGTATAAATAGTTATATAAATGTTAGAAATAAGCAAATATACTGGCACGCCCTAAACATAAAACATTACGACGTGACAAGAAATATGTTTGGTTCTCGGGCATTTTCATTCCTTAAGTAACAAGGTCACCGGGCTTTTTGTTTTATTTTTTATTTTATTTGAAGTAATGCGAAACTGCTTTTAATTTGGCCAAAAAACACTTGGATTTTAATCTTACAGTGCTGCACGTGGTTAGATTAACAGAGTACAATTACTGATTGCCAAGTGTACTTATTTTTAGCTACCTGAATTGCTTTTCCTTGTTCCTGGTAACCATAGAAACCAGGTGAAGAAGTAAAATACTAAGTGATAAAACAACAAATCCGTTTATTCGTATGTACAACCAAAAAAAGCTAAGACCGTGCTGTGCCGTGTGCCCATTACTAGAATACGTCAGTCCTGCTTGGTCGCCATACCTGGTCGGGGATATAGAACATCTGTTCAAAGATCTTTCACCGGGTCTGAGAATCCAGTCATGTGCTGAAAAGTTAGGTTTTCCCAAATGAGATTCATTGGAACTTCGTTACTTAAGGGTGGGTGGACCTGCACATGACTTTTACAGTACTCCGTGGTAATTCTGGGATCGATTCTTCTCAGTGTTCCACTGTCTGAACGAGGAATGACACGCGGCCACCCACTAAAGCTTGTGGTTAATGAAACTTGCCGCGATTGCAGTGTCGTTAACAACTGGAATGAGCTGCCAGGAAATGTGGTCACGTCACACAGGATCACAACTTTTCAAAGATCTAAGCAAGCACTTTCACAGGTTTTAAAATGTCATGATCGTCAAGGTCTTTTCTGTTCCCTCCCCCTCCTTGAGTATGGTGTAGTTTGTATTCTACAGTGTATAAAGCAGGAAATATATCCTTTGGCAGGTGTTAGCGGTTCACGTGAACTCTACCTGTTCAGCTGGATCTCTCTTCCAATTAAAAATTGATTACTATTCTAATATTCTTATTAATCAATCTGATGCAGCTGGAAGTGATACGGTGCACAAAAAAAAAATGCCGAAAGCAATCGACCCAACAAATTTAAATGCCTTTCAGTAGATCGATTGTGATGTTGTTGGCACGTCGTAAAACATCTTGTAGTCTAGTTTAAGCTTATCTATTCAGGTCTTAACGTACTACAAAGCATTCCGAAAGTCAGAAAAGCTCCAAATGAAATTATTTATGTTCAATTCAAAATTTTACAAAATCGTTTGCTCATAATTTAATTAAGCTGAGGTCGAATTTTAAGACACTGAAATGGTAAAAATGGAAATGTGGTATTTGAATGGATCGCCTAAATAAAACAGTGAAATAATTTCTTTGTAAGTTACGATTGGAAGAAGAAATTTCCAAAATTCGGCCGGAGGCGGTGATCTGATCTTTTAGTATAAAACACCATATCGTGCTGCCGCTTACAAGTATAGGTAAGATGCTGATTTAAGATTATCGCAGCCAAAAACATACGGGCAAAAAGAAATATAATTAAGCCATGGCACTATAACACGGCTAGGCTGAAATAAGTGGTAACTACACTTGAGTGCTTCCATAAGTGACATAAATAAGAGGAATCCACCCAAAACCAAAACTGTAGAGAAACCCGGCCAAGTTTCCCAAAACGATCGGCCTTTCAACCAAGGAAAGGCCGCCCAGGTCAATCCCATTAGCCAAGTTAATCGCACCGACTAATAGTTCGAAAGTTAAATGAAAACTTGAAGATTGCTACTCGCTGTAGCAATCTTCAAGTTTTCATTTAACGTCCAAAGTATTGGGTGCGATTAACTTGGCCAATAGGATTGACCTTGGCGGCCTTTCTTTGGTTTTAATGATATCACTACCTTCAAAGGTCGATCGTTTTGGGAAACTTGGCGGGTTTTTCTACCAGTTTTGGTTTTGGGTGGATATCATAACCTTCATAGGACTGTGAACGTACACAAGGGTACACCGTGTTATCTTCATCTGTACCTTTTTTCTAGAGGAATTTTATTTCTCTACAAACTATAAATATGCTCAGCTTCCATCAGGTAATTCCTATACCACACGCCATGGTTGTTTGCTGTGACGTGCACATCACGTGATTGGGCTAGTCCAATCAGACGGCCAAACAGCCGTTCTTCTCGTTCGTCATTGGCTAACTCATGTTGACGTCATGGCAAACAGCCATTGCGCATGGTTTAAAGGTCTGATGCATATGTTTGCATCATTACGTTTCCATGCTTATGCTAACAAAATATTTACTTCAAGATAATTTTTTTAAACTCTATTGTAATATTCGAAAATTCAAAAATGTTTTCGAATGCGTGACCGTACTCTGACATCACCCGGCCAAAGAAGTAAATTTCAGCACCCGTCAGTTAGCAACAGTGAAAGGAACAGAACAATGCATGTCTGTGTTTGCGTACAAGAGTGGGAGAGGGTGTTTGCCACTACTTGGGGTAGTAACGTAATTTCGTTGGAAGCGAATGGAACGTGCTCGAATGGCGGCCACTGCTAAATTCCCAATCCAATGTATGACAAGTGATGTAAAACTTACGAACAGAGAGCATGTAAAAGTTACGAACATTTTGATTGTGATAATACAAAACACACTAATCTGGGAAAGAAATAAAAGACAGCTGTGTAGACAGGGTCTCGAAATGAGCACTTCCTGCTTACCAACCAGGTGCTCTACCAATCAAACAATCGTTAACGCCAACCTCACACACAGTACACTGCTCAGGGTTGCTAGTTCGGCACACGTTACACAGATGATAAACAAACCCAAATCTATATCGTATCATACATCTGTACCTCCTGAAAAAATGTTAAACCCCAGACAGGAGGATAGACTCAATGCCCAATTGATGTGCTAAGTCTCGTGCAGGATGGAAACGATGATGGACGCCATCGAGATGATGACATTCCACGAGTGCATGATGGATTGTAAGTGGTCGGTAACACCAATGACATTCAGGAGTGGTGTGCCCCTAAAAGGAGACAAAGTGTACGGTCGGTATGACCAATATGCAAACTGGCCAACATCACCTCTTCTTGGCGACTGCGGTGACAATCTGAGTGCCATGCCCATGCACTGCCTATAATAGCTCACAACTTATCTTATTTGTCCCACAAGGCCTGCCAAGCAGCATGCTACCTCAGACGTAGGTTTGGAAAGGCATCCGATGGAACAATGCTGGGATCCTTAGAGAGGACCAGAAATGACCCTTTTTGCTGCTGTTGTTAGGGTCCCCTATACAACTAGTGACGTTCGCAGAGCACCGGCTAGTAAGTGGGAAGTCTGGGTTCGAATCCCTAATGGGACAGCTGTCTGTTCTTTTTTCATAGGTAAGCGGTGCTTTCATTCTCAAAGGACCAGTCTTTAATAGTGGCTGTGCTTTGTTGCTGTAGTTTGGCCATTAATCTTGACATTGACCTAAATATTGACATATCCAAATTCCTTGCTAGAAACATTGACACGTTATAATGTAAATTGTGCTCTGCTTGAACTTATTTTTATTATGTCATCGTATTTTTATGTTATAGCTTGATAACCGTCCTTGACAGGCTGTAATTTGTTGTTGGATTGGTGAGGGTGGCCCCTTGGGACCTTCTGTGTTCTTCTGCTCCTACAATAAATTACTATTCATTCATTAATGATAACCTTTGTTCCTTCTTACAGCCTGTACTGGTCACGTATAACCAAACTCATACTACGGTTAACATCCGTGTTTCGTACAGCGACAATGAGCAATGGACTTTTTGGCATAAAGGAATAAGTAATATATTGACTCCTCACACGTACAGCATACCAGGACAATTCGAAATTTTCGTTCAAGGATTAGATACCGACTACCCAACAAAGGTACTTACTTATGTTTGTCTTTACGTTTTTCTTTGGTAATAACACTGATAATTTAACCACATAAAATTAGGGTTACTACACAATGCAATATCGCCGTCTTACTTCCATTTTTCTTAAGTGTTTCACATGAGATAAGACGAGATGAGACCTTCTCAGTCACTCGAGACCAAACATTGGTCACAGTAACGGAAAAAGTCTCATCGAGAATGCAACACATAACCCTAATTGTGGGTATTGTCTCGGTTTCGATTTCATGTGACGTGCCAGTTGCAAGGTAGCTACAGGGATGGTGTTAAAAGTCAGCCGCTTGCGAGTCCGGGAACGTTTTCCCGTTTTATAATTCAAGCTACTTGCCGCTGTGAAACTTTTCCGTAGTTTTTAAAGTTAGTGGCTAGGCGGTCGTTGGCGATCGAACTAAGAGAGGAAAAAGAGTGCTGAGTTCGCTGAGTTTACGCAGCCGATGTGGGGGGTACGTACGATGTGCGCATGCGCCATGGTTGTAGAGATAGAATGACCACACATGTGATAAATCTGCATGTTACGTGCATTAAAAGTGTGAGATTGATGCATGCTGCCACAATGCATTTGCTTAGGTTTTACTCTCATCTTTTTGAACGCTATTAATAATACGATAAAACAGAGAAAAGTGATATAATGACTTATCACCCAATTTTTCGATCTCAGTCCTCTTTTAACAATGGAACACGACGATATTGCAACAATGGTTTAAGACTGAGATGCAAAAGGTGGAGTGATAACGGATATCACGCCTGCTCTTGGATATCTCCCCTGGATATCACGCCTGCTTCTGAATTAAAGAACATCATGCTTGCTGCAGATGTTAAAAACGACGTCCGTGAAGAGCTTGTTTTGCTTAAGCAAGAAAAAATGCTTTCGTTTTGTTATTATTTTTTCTTATAGCACAAAAACATTATGACACTGAACTGCAAAGGTTATTTACGATTCAGTACCGTGGAAACTTAACGCCGAATAGCCCCTTCAAACAACTTCTCCAAAAAAAAATTGTAAGAGAAGTTGTCTGATGGGGGCTGCTCGTCGTTGACTGTTGAGTTTCCGCGGTATGAACGGCGATGGGGCACTTCGGAATCGAGTAACAATCAATAAAAAAGAGCACAGAGCCTTTCACTATGGAAGGAATAACAATGCTGTCAACAATGACATCTTTATCGCATTGTTGACTTTTGTGAGCAAAAGAACGTCAGCACGATTCATTCTTTGTTGTGTGCGTGCTATACTATTGTTGACGGACTGAGACCGTGAAATTGGGTGATAAATAGGTTATCAGCCACTTTCCTCGGAGAGATACAACAATGGCTCTACCCTGCGTGCCTCGACATTGTTATATTCACTCCTCGGAAAGGTGGCTGATAACCTATACTGATTTTGTCATTGTCGGCCATGTTTGTACTTAGTATGCTTCAAATAACATGGTTTTCAATCTCAGATTGTAAGCGGAGGCAGCATAGACCAAGCGAACTCAGTGCTCAGCCAGCATAGGGCTGACTTTTAAAACTTCCCCAAACCATGCGAATGTTAAGGCGCGTTTACGCAACAACTCCTCTTTGCATTCCCGCAGCTGAAATTTATTCTTGATGGCAAAGGCGTCGTTACCATGGTAACAACGCTTCCTAGATTAGCTAGATCCGACATCGTTTGAGAAAATGCTCGCAGTCTTATAATCCGTGACAATAAGATACAGAATTCCTCATGACGAAACAATTTTCCCGATCGCTTCTAAACTCAATTATTGCCTTGTTTCGTTGCGAGCTGGCAGACCTAAAACCGTCGCCATCTTGGAATTTCAGATGATTTCTAGCTTCTACCTGCCAAGACTACCTATATTTAAAAGACTAATAGAGATACCTGCAAGGGGCACTAGATTGAAATGGTGGGTTAAACAACGGCACTTAAGTCAAGCCAGTGCTTTGAGAGTGGGATTTCGTAGGCTTAAAAAACCGTTGTTTTCTCCAATCCCTTATATGCTGCTTAGGTTGTATTTGGAAAATAAAGATTCCACTTGCTTAAAAATGTCAGCAATCGACAAAAATCGCGCGTTTTAGGCCTAAGAAATCCAGTCTAATAGCATTGGCTTCAGTAAGACGCTCTTCTTTTCCCCCACGAGTGCACCTTGCAGCTAACCTAGTAACTGGCTCCACCATAGAGTTATATACAATAATACTACGTCGTGTCACTGCCCTATTGACCGAATGACAGGCTGCAGTATCTAGCGCCATCTACCATTATTTAGTTCTATGCTGCACTTGATTTCAACAAGCGAAGGAATGCGCAAAGAAATTTCTTTTCGCACAACAAACAAGCCACGTGCCTCCTTAATAATTATTGAATGTAAAGTTGGTGCGTCCACGTGCACCAGGGTGCAAGCGGTCAAGGTTAACGATGTCATTGTCACTGGATGGCGCCCATCTAGCGGTTCAAAATCTGCGTTTCAAAACGGTCGATACATGGAAAGAAGCGTCCGCGATGTCCTTAGGCTCAACTTTACCGCTTGCTTCGTGGTGCACGTAGGCGCACTAACTTTGCACTCAATAATTAAGGAGGCACATGGCTAGATTGTTACGTAAAAAGAAATGTATTTGTGTGTCCCTTCGCCTGTTGAAAGTAAGAGCTAGACAGAACTAGATAGCGGCAAATGGCTATAGATGCTGCAAGTTGTTATAAGGGAAGTGGGAACGTTCTTGCTGTCCCCTTTTAAAGGACACTCAAAGTACACTCACTTTAGAATTTTGTGTTACCTGAGTCCAAACAAATCGTGTCATATGATTAGTCTGAATTCTTCATTTCAGCCTGCTGATCGTAATGGAGTGGTCAACGTGCTCACCCCGATATTGTACGAGCCAACAATCGAGTGTCCTGAAATTACTCTTGCCAACACAGAACTTACCTGCATTGTTACGGTTGCAGTTGGACAAGATGTTACAATCGCCACCGATTTTGGTGATGGGGCAGTTCCAGAAGCATTTCCTGTTCCAGGTAATGTCAATTTAGAGTAACCCAGTTTGCTAACCTGATTAACCATACAGAACACGTTGACTTTATTTCCACACCAAGCAAAATATCTACATCCTTAAAGAAGTATGGCGTTCTGTGGCGTGTGAGTGTGTTTGTAACTCTGCTCCTCTGGAACCAAAGCACCTACAAAGATGGAGTAGTACCAAGTGAAAGATAATTAAATTGCGCTTCGGTTAGGCCTATTTTAATCTCTGTTAATTGATATTATGACCCTCAAATACGCGAAAAAACCTGAAAAAATAACGTCTACGTTTTTTTTTTATCCTCGTGATGTTTGTTCATGACGTCGTGGTTTATTCATGCATGGGTTAAAATTTGTAACAAACAAACCGTCTTGAAGCTGCTAAGTTACTTACTGAGATGATTTGGAAAAGGCTGCACGTAATAAATAACTAAAAGAACGACATATTTTGCAACACACCACATATCAGTTTGTATCAACTGACCTGACGCCCGGTAAAATCAAACCCATAGACCTGGTTTTAAGAGTGTCAAACATTCGTGTTTCTGAAGCACGGAGGTGCGTGGATTGAGCGAGCAAATCGAGCGATTTCCACGCAAACTAAATCTTTTCAATGTGTGTTTCGCTTTGCTCTCTCAATCTTTCATCTTTCGCCGTCGTAGGGGATTACTTCTGTAGGAGTAGAGGTACAAACGTAAAAACAAACAAATGGTATATTTTGAATGGTGTAGGTGGAATGCAGACGTGGTGATGAATGTGACGGATGAACTGTGAACAACACTTGCAATTAGTTTACTTCGGAATAATCAGTACATCGAATTTGTGATGCTCTTGGAAACAAAGAAATTGCATGGATCGACGCCAATGGAGTAAGCGAAGCGAACGATAGTTTGGTGTATAGTGATTAACCTTTAAATGCAATGTCACTAAATGCATAATATTTTGTGCGATGAGGGAATAGCAATAGAGCAGTGACACGACGTAGTATTATTGTGTATAACTCTATGGTGGAGCCTTAATGGGTTAGCTGCAAGGGGCACTGCAGAGAGAAACAGAAGGGCGTCATAATGAAGCCGATGCTGTGAAGAGTGATTTCTTAGACCTGAAACGCGATTTTTGTTGTCGGAGAAAACAACGTTATTTTAAGCCTAAGAAATCCGCTCTTCCGTTGTTTTCCCCTCCATTTTTATGTAGTGCACCTTGTAGTTATGCCCTCCAAAACCCATACTGGGGCCAATATGGCGGCAAATGTCACTGCTCTATATTCAATAATAAACACGATTTAAATTTTATTGTGTCTGGTTACAATATTTAGTTGATTGTTTCCAGTTAATTTATTTGGGAGGTAAAATAAATTTGTGGACCGTGAAAGACCCCTTTAAACAGTGATAGGAACGAGTTTGTATTTGGTCAGCATGTATCTTGTCCCAACGACAATTACATCAGCTTATTGTTTCGTTGAGATACGATGAGACGATACCACGATTAAGCTGTAAAGTGCCTACGAGACTCGACAGACAACTATTACACAGCATAGAACGTGACCAAGGGAGTGTGTGTGGGGGGGGGGGGGTGGCGGGGGAGGCTTAATGGCGCGTCGACAGCAAGGTCATTAGCGCCAACCTCAGTCACAGTGCAGTGGTCTGGGTTGCAACTGCGCCACACATTACAGAGGTGACCAAATGACGAAAACTAAACTGCAACAGAACAAGAAATAGCCAACACGTTACCGACACCATGACTTAAAATTACAATAAAAAATTATCGTCGGTGAGACTGCAAAACCACTAAATAACATTTTGCATATTGTACAGAGAAGCAAAAAACGCCCTTTTCGCCTAGGAAGTTTTGCAGTAACAAAAACAGCCGTTAAGTGGCAATGCAAAACCTCGTAACTGCAAAACATGGTTGGTTCAACTGCTCTCTTTCGTGCAAAATTAAATGCTTTTGGGAATAAACTCTAGAGGGATGCGTACTTTGAACAATTAAAAGTAATTCAAGGACTTTAAGTTGCACTCCCTTGGACTATATATATATACATAAAAGGGGGTAGGGCTTGCGTTTGTTGAAATTAATTTCGCTGTACGCATGGCAAAGAAGTTAATATTGGAAGGTACGGAAAAGAAGGTCGTCTGAAAAAAGTCAAAGGATAAAGAAGTCACGAAAAAAAAGGCCACGGAAAAACCAATGGAAACTTAAACTGTTTACAGTTTTCTTCAGTGTTTTGTTTTCATAGGTTG
>JAHWFP010196695.1:86937-104750 GCA_023313725.1 Lithobius niger | reverse complement strand
GGAGGGGGTTGAGGCTTATGGCGCGTCGACGACTAGGTCATTAGCGCCAACCTCAACCACAGTGCAGTAGTACGGGTTGCCACTGCACCACGCATTACAAAGATATTAAACCAACCTAGGAAAGAAATTTCACTAGGAAAATGTTTTTTCCTTCTGCTTTTTCTTTCTTCAGTTTTTTTCCTCGGATTGTTTTACTTCGGCTATTTTACTACGGCATTATCTCCCATGTCATTTTTTTCACGGCATTTTTTTTTTTGTCCTTCAGCTGTTTGTCCATTTTTTTTTTCTTGGGTTTTTTTTTCCAGGGTTTTTTTTCCCCTTTGGGTGTTTTTTTCCACATCCCTTTCCCCCCCCCCCCCCAAAAAAAAAAAGGCTTGTCTTTCAACGGCTTTTTTTATTCCTAAATTCAACGTCTTTTGAATGCATTTCTTTAAAACAAAACCACAAAATAGACTTTAAAAACACAATCAATTTTAAAACTGTTGCTCTATAATTCTGTTTATATTTATAACTAGGCTAAATGGGGGAATACTTTTAAAGTTAATTTAAGACTTTAAAGATAGGTTTTCTCATGCATAGCGAACCTTTTTTTCTGAGACTGTGAACAAACCACCACATTTTCCTGGCCTATCCAGATTCCATAAATAGAGATTTGCAGTTTATGTGATTGAATGACTTCATTCTGTGTTCAACAAATTTTAATTTTTCAGTTGCAATAGGAGATATATTGCATTTATTTTGCGGTTATTATTATTCGTTTATTGAATTTCATAACTTCGTAACATTTAAGCATTTCCCATAACCAGGCATGAGTAATCGTTGTAGACTAACTTGTAGCTACCCCTTCTAAACTGTCTAAATTTCATTGTCCAATACTGTACATTGTCCAACGAACTGGTGGTGGGCAGCGGAATACGCCAAGGCTCCATACTTGGCCCTTTACTCTTTATCGTCAACAGTAACAATTTAAGGTGTGATATTGATACACCGCTTTTTAAATTTTCGGACGATGTTAACCTTTTCGGCCGTGCTTCAGCTCATGCTATATTAGAAAACTCATTAATTTAATTGAAGATGGGTATAAAAATGTGCAACTTTTTTGTTTCTTCTTTACAGACAGTGACGCAGAATATGTCGGCATTCCAATCCCACAGGTGCCTCTTGAAAACCAATCGATGCCTATAGTTCCAGCAGAGACTGTTGTAATTCCTTCGAGAACCATCAACATCGAAGGTTACCTTCTTTTCTTTGAGGCCTTGGTTTCTGTGCACTCAAATTCAATGATTACTTTTATGGTAAGTGTGATAATCCAGAACTACGTTTTACTTTTATAGCTTGCGAGTGGTACCATGCTACCCACGGACACACGTCGTTTGCTTTTTTTTTTAAAGTGGTGACAAACGGATCTGCTTGGCGATCACATAAGCGTTTTGCAGCCTGGATTCACATGGGTCCTTTAAACCTGGCCGGAAAGCCGACGGCTCAACAAGAGTCAAATAAATACAGATGCTAACCTATTTACGTTGTCTTTCGGACTTATACGTCAGACTGCCGGAGCGGGGATTCGAACCGTGTCAGTATGGCTCAGCGCTATCGCCCTTTGGTTTCAAAGGTCGTGGGTTCGATTCACAGCTCAGACAGTCTGACGCATAAGTCCAAAAGGCAACGTAAAAAGGTTTGCATCTGTATTTATTTGGTCCTTGAAAACGTGTAAATGTCCTGGAAAATAAAATAGAAACCATCGGTTTTGGAACGTGCTAGAAAAGATCTTGGGAAACGCCTAATATTCTGGAGTACTCCAGGAAGTTACAATACCATAAAATCGCGTTTCCGTGTTCTGCGTTGGCCATCAACGGCAGTTTTATGTTAAAACACAAACGTTAACCCCCTTCCAACCCCTCCCCGAACAAAAACAAAAAACTACCGTAACGTCATTCACAGGAAACTAAAATAAATATCGCTTTGTTGAAACTAAACTTTAGCGATTGCTAGCTAATCTTCCTGTGTTTGGCCACTGTTAGTTAGCAGGAAAAATTCTATTACTTGAAATATTTGTCTTCCAACTATCTCACTCTCTCTATCCATAACCCACTTGTGGTCTGCGAATTTCTTTTGACAATTCCAAGAAAAATCCTGGTAAAGTACCGGAATCTTAAGTTTACGAGTGAGTATAAAGCCCCTGCTTAAAACGTCGAGTCCGACTCTCTACACTCGTATGAGGAACATTTAATTTACAAAAAGACGAATTTTCTGCCCCAAATGGGATCTTTGACGAGGCAAACATTGTAAAAACAAAGAAAAAGAACCTCAACAAACATCCCAAAGCAAACAGACCTTCATTGCCATGGCAGCACAAGTTTTAGCCAGCGAACTTGGCAGCAGGCAGTAGAAAATATAGAATTAATCTAGAATCTTGAAGAAAAGTGTCCGCTGCTGACAGATTAACCAATATGAGTCAGTATTATACACAGATGAGGAAGTAACTAAGCGTCATAGCGAAAATCTCCTATGAACATTTTCAAAATTAAAAGAATGTACTAATAAATGTACTGAATAAAAAGCACTAACTAAACACGTAATTGACATGTGCGTAGACCAAGACTTCATAATGTACTATACGTGATCCCTAAAGCACTAACTAAACATGTAATTGAAATGTGCGTAGGCCAAGACTTCAGAATGTACTACACGTGATCCCTAAAGCACTAACTAAACATGTAATTGAAATGTGCATAGGCCAAGACTTCAGAATGTACTATACGTGATCCCTAAAGCACTAACTAAACATGTAACTGACATGTGCGTAGGCCAAGACTTCATAATGTACTATACGTGATCCCTAAAGCACTAACTAAACATGTAATTGAAATGTGCGTAGGCCAAGACTTCAGAATGTACTATACGTGATCCCTAAAGCACTAACTAAACATGTAATTGACATGTGCGTAAGCCAAGACTTCAGAATGTACTATACGTGATCCCTAAAGCACTAACTAAACATGTAATTGAAATGTGCGTAGGCCAAGACTTCAGAATGTACTATACGTGATCCCTAAAGCACTAACTAAACATGTAATTGACATGTGCGTAGGCCAAGACTTCAGAATGTACTATACGTGATCCCTAAAGCACTAACTAAACATGTAATTGAAATGTGCGTAGACCAAGACTTCAGAATGTACTATACGTGATCCCTAAAGCACTTTACATGTGCCTAGGCCAAGACTTCAGAATTTACTATATGTGATCCCTAAAGCACTAACTAAACATGTAATTGACATGTGCGTAGGCCAAGACTTCAGAATGTACTATACGTGATCCCTAAAGCACTTGACATGTGCCTAGGCCAAGACTTCAGAATTTACTATACGTGATCCGTAAAGCACGAACTAAACACGTAATTGGCATGTGCGTAGGCCAAGACTTCAGAATGTACTATACGTGATCCCTAAAGCACGAACTAAACCGTAAATTGGCAGGCCCCTTTTATTCATACGTCGTGACCCCAGAATGCAATAAATGATGTCTAAACTCATAATTGACAAGTCTGTTTTACTCACAGGTCATGACCCCAGAGTGCACAAAGTCTGAAGAGTCTGTTTGTCCTGACACTGGCAAATGTGAATCAATTTGTCCACCAACATGTGAAGGGGAGTTCGACGTGTCCAGTGGCCAGTGTAAGTCAGCAGCTGCAGCGGACACGTCTACTAGGTATACCACACGAATGAGTTTGGCTTCGACTGCAGCAGATGTCGTCGGAAATCCAAAATATGACTGGATGTTTATCAGAACGGCTCCAAAAGAACTAATCAGAGTGTTTCCTGGTGATGTTCTCGCCTTCAAAACTACGAACAAAGTTTATTTTGATGAGTAAGTAGAAGCTTTCCCTTGGTAGTCTTCAGGCATATACTAATTCTTTTGCATTCTTTGGCCTTCAGCCTCGAGCAGAGCTCTTTTTATGAATACACTCCCATGCAACCTTTGTGACCGCATCACAAAATAACCACTGCATCAATTAAAACCAGATTTTGGACATTGATAGCGGTACACCTAGAGATGGTTTGTAGAAAAGAAAAATCCGGAATTGGACATGTCGTTGAGGCCTCGCAGATTGTGGTGGTACTGTAGGCCCACGCCGATGAGTCTTTCATTACCATATTTGTAACAATTGCTGGGCAAAGTACGTTTTCCAGATTAAAAATATTAATAATCTGCGAGCCAAACAATCATTTATAATCACAGATTTTAACAGTAATCCTACCCCCACCACTGCAACCGTTACTACAGCTACTTCTCCTACACGAAGAAAATTGTGTGGCACAAAACTCTGCCACACTGTGTAACAGACATTGCTAATATAAAAGTAGCAGCCAACATAATTACAGATCAAAAGATGTTAAGTTGGGTGTGAAGATAACGTTTAAATAATTATAAGGCTCTCGGGGCTTTTAGACCTAATTTATAGCTGCCGTTTCAATTTCGCAAGGAGTAGAACTGCGCCATAGAATGGGCGTCCTTCATGCTGCATGGTATTGAGAGTAAAAATTACCTTAACAATGGGGAATCTGAAAATATTAGCCACAGCCATGTCACTGTTTCGTATTGTGGTATAAACATATCGTCTGTTGTTTATTTTTGTTTCATACAAACAGCTTCGTCGTCAATGGCGTTACCTAGTTGAAAATATAGATTCTCGCTGCTGGTGTAAAACGTCACTTTTGGTCGCCATGTTGAAAACACTGTCTCCATGACTTTCCTAATGAAGCGAATGTGTGTTATTAATGGGAATCCTTTTTTTTTCTGATCGCCAGCCTTTATAGTGTAATGGTTAAAATCCAATGATCAAATGTTATTGTTTCGTTTAATTATCTTGACAGCGATTCTTAAGTGTAGGGAAGCAGTGATGTTTTAATTTTCCGTTTTTTTTTTTTTAAAGTTCACATGGTTACCAGTATGCTTCTTCAAATTTACTACGGCGAATGTTACACCGATAAACTTGAAAAAGTATAATTTAATCTCAATAATTTGAGCTCAATAATAGGCCTACTTTTGGGTCTTGCAAGCGATGTAGCAAATATCATTCCAATCTGAGCTTTCGTTTTGGTTCCACCTAGACTAAAAAAGTGCTACCAAACTAAGCAATCAACATTTTGCCGTTTGGTATCCGTTACGGACTATGCTGCACTCGCTTCACTCGCTCTGCTCCGTTAACAATTTTGCATCACGTCATTATTATTTTTTTTTATGAGAGAGTGATGTATGCTGCACTGAATTTAGCGGTCAATGGACGGTTCATCAATAATTAGCTCAGTGTCAAAAGTGGACGTTAACGCACTGTCTATCAGAGTGTCGATACACGCAAGGGTTGATTCCATCGCAACAGCAATACGTAAACGGGACACAGATACAAGCACAAGTTTGGGAATCCGTTCTTATGATGTCATGGCCAGGAGATCTATGAAATCGTAGCCACGTGATTGAATTGGCAAAACTCAGCTTTCGTTTAGCTTTACTCATATTTAATTCTTGGAACAAAAACAATGTACGAACTCCGCCAAGGTAATCTAGTTTATAAAAATGTTCACGATCATTTATAATATTTTCGGAAAACAATAACCAGCCAACTGATGCGATGTGTACGTACTTTTTTAGATCGTTTATGCTTGTCTGACATTCTTCTGCCAGTAACGTGCACAAGTATGCACAAGTATGGATTAAATAGCGTTTTGAACTCTTCTTCATGAACCTCTCATAACACCTAGAAAGAACATTAAAGCACTTATTCCAGAGATACAAACTATTGTCTGAACTATTTTAAACAATCCCTTGCAATAACTTAACCGAATCTTTTGTTTTTTTTTAAGGAATGCCCCAGTCCCTGACGTAAAATACGTTGAATCTACAAAAACAAGTTTCGACCTGACAGTCAACTATTTTGTGGGGGCCGTTGTTTCATCGCCGACGGACGCAGAAATTTCTCACTCTTACGTAGCGGGTGACACGTACACGATATCCGTCACACTTGACAGCGATTGTACTAATACAACCACAACAAATACAACTAGTATACTTGTGGACTCCGGAATTGAAGGTATGTCCTAGACAAGAAATTACTGAATTTCAGTGTCATGGCAATGTCTGTTTGTTTATGTCAACCTTGATAACCTAACATAATCCTTACCAAAAGACATATGCCACACATGTCTACCCCAGCAGCCCTTGAAGAAGCTAAACGTATAGTACTAAGCACATGAAAAGTTGTCAGATGACAAAGGAAAGGAAAGAAGAAAAAAGCCAAACAGCAAAACTCTTCCACTAGAAATAAGGAAGCACAGTAAGCCACTCGGAGTGGAGTGACACGGATTCGAACTGGCTATCCGATCCGTCCCCAGTTTGAATCATGGTCATGCTACTCCGACGAAACGTAAGTGCATAAAGGACGCATACTGTACTACATTATTTCTCATGTACGATTTTTGTTTTTTGCCTTGTTTTCCTCTTTCCTTTGTAAGCAGCGATTTGTTTGCATTTATTTAACGATAGAGGAAGAAAACTTACTTACTTACTTGTAACTGATTGTTGCAACTATTCGACATTACCGTCATATCGCCGACCACTCGATTTTCTTTATTGCTGCCGTGCAAAGAATAAACACGCTTGCCCTTTTTCATTGCTACCGTCAAGAAAACGAACATGTTCCCATTTTTCACTGATGTCACGAAAAAGAATGAGCATGCACGTCTTAGAATAGACGTTGTCGGCCAGTAAGCTATACAGCTTTTTGAAGGCCTAATCGGCAGATGTTAAGTGGAAGGAACTACCATCGTAAACCGTTTTTTTTTGCCGCAGGAGGGAGAAAACCGGAGTACCCGGAGGAAACCATCGTGCAACGGGCGGGAAACAACTGGAGAAAAACCCGTACATATACACTTCCCTTCCCAGGATCGAACCCGGGTCCTTATCAGCTTTAATGCCATAAGTGCTTGTATGAAATAGATAATTTGGGTGTTTTAGCACCAAACTCATTCCCAGATTTGTTGGAAAGGAGTTGAGGGCTAAAACATCCAAATTATACATTTAATACAAGCACGACTGGGATTCTAATTGAGAATTTTTGTTTTCTTTTCACAAAACGGTTTTCTGAAAGAATTTCTTTTTAGGGTTTCGGTTTCGATTTCGATAGACAAAGTAATTTTGATTTATGGTGTTTGGTTTTATGTATAATGTTTACCTTTTATGTTTGGTTGACAAATGTTTAACTCTTATTTGGCGTAGCGATACAATCCACCATCGCATTTCATCAACCAACCTGTAATTTCGTTCGCTTCAGCATTGGCATTTCGTATCAAGCCTAACGTCATTTTTATGTTGCTGATACACCAAATTAAACGCATGTAAACCGAGAAGAATCCTCGTGTTTCCGTAAAAAAACTGACGATTCACGAAAGTAACATCATTGTCCAAAGACGGACATAACTATTCCCAAATCCTACCGAGAAGCAGCTTTGTGTTTCCGAAAACCCGATGATCAACGAAGCTGACGTCATTTTCCTAATAAGGGCATAAAACAAATAGCAAACAGTATAAGTGTGATATAGCCTACTGTATAGATCTGTGGTTTGCTTGTCAACACCCATTGAGAAAAGCTTCGATCTGTCTAAATACTGAAGCAGAAGGCACGCTGTCGGTTTCGCTATCGATTGGCCGGGGTCTTATCAGTAGTAATAGCCCTAGAGCTTTTGTGGATAATACGGCTACTGTTTTCGCACGAAGTCTGCAACCTGATATTAAAACTAACGAATGCTAATCATTTTGCAGTTGTATCCCGAGCGCACAGCACGAGGGGTATAATTTCAAATTAATTAGCATGAATTAGCATGAAAGGGTTTAACTCGGATTATTCTATAGTAACAAGTCGGTGCTTCATTGTTGGCATAAACCATGAGGCAAAACCTGTGTTTATTGACATTTTTTTAAATTCCCGGGAACGACTCACTCACCAAATGAATAGCCATGGTCCCCTCATCTCCATTGGGCTGGACTCCAATCACAACGGGGGAAGATCCGTCTTTCACGGTGAAAGACTCACCGTCCGAACGCTGGGCATGGTCTATGTGCCCGGCTACCGCTGCTGGTGTGGTCCAGTTGCACTCGCCGTCTGAATGCTCTGCTTGATGTACCTGCTGCCGCTGCATTTGCCTCTTCAAAGCCTAACCGTTGTTGGAAACGAAAACAACGTGGCTCCTTTCCCGTTGCATCCCGGGAACGACCCACCTTTTGCTTCCACCTAAAGCAGTTGTGGCACAGAAGAACTCGCCGTCCGAATGCTCGGCATGGACCATGAGCTCCACATTTGCCTACGTTTGGCTCATTCGCCTGCAACTCACTGTCGTCTGCAAATTCGCCCCCCCCCCCCCCTCGTTGACTCCAAGGATCAATCCACCCGATTGGCTAACTAATCACCGCTTCACCAAATTGAAACAAGACGCCCCACAACGCTGCATGCACCTTGGACGTCTCGACAGCATGGCCATTGACGCGCTCTCATCTCCCCGAGACCACCAACCGTTCGAACAGTCAATTTGTTCAGTCGCCACCCAACATTCGGGATGTCTCCACTCTACGCCAACTGGGAAGCTCATACACCGGCTGCGCAACTGGCAACCGACGAATGGAACCTCCGGTTAGGGGCTCCTTTTCCGCCTGAATTCCTAGGATCGACCGACACAATTCGTCATCTCACTACTATCCAGACGAATCAACCCCGCTACAACCAAGTTGATTTGACACCATCGCGTTTCTCTCACCACATCGAATCCATCGAACCGAATGACACAGAACAATGACAGACGAATTTCGATGACGAATCTCGTATTCCATCAATTTTTAGCATTGATTACTCCCTTGCATATGCTTCACCACCATTTCACCTTTCACCTGTAACGCCAAACTTTGCTCGAGCCCTCTTACTTAAAACAAAAACGAATCTTGAATCCGCCAACCAATCAAAGTGGAGAACGAGGCTGTATTCGCACCTCTAACATCCCAGCATCTAGACGGCCTCCACTGTGAACCACACGAATGACCAGCACTGACACAACTACCAACCTCCCCTACTTTCATAGTGGTTTGTTCCTTTCATTTCTGGTTGTCTCGACGAGACGCTTTCGTTTCCCTTCCTGGCCGTGAATCACGTGACATGCTTTGTTGCCAGTTTTTCCATTCGACTGCGTAGCGGACCACACACCCAGCCACAAAACTTTCTAATCACGGTCAAGATCCCCGATGTCAATGAAGTGGATGTGTACTTCGGCAGAGTCCCCACAATTGATAGTGCTGGATCATGCCAATGCCCAGGCCTCAAGAATCCTCACCGACTTGACCCTCACGTGAGGGTCTGTCAACATCATCGCAAATGCGAATTTTACAGCAACCCGTGTCCGGCATGTGTCTCCATCCCCTTGCAGGACTGGAAAACGATTGTTTCACTCCAGCTGGCCTCGGCCGTACACAAGTGCCAAAAACACCAGCGTGCTCGACTTCTAAAAAAACTGAAGAAATCTGAACTTTCTCCAGTGCTTTCAACAATTCCGACAAAACCTGCAATCGCAAAACCCAAACTCCACCTTCTTGCACAGTGACGTTGACTCCGAAAACCCCCAAGAAGAATTCACTTCCAAACTCCAACAATGGGACACCCGTTCCCCAAAGGTCCTGGCTTCAGTCTCCCCTCTCGGTCTCGATAAACACCACCACGGCTGTGGCCCTGCAAGACAAACCGTCATCTCCAAATATGAACGAAACCCAACAATTCGACCCCCCCCCTCCTGCATCTCAAGAAGAAAGTCCTTCTTCCCAGTTGGGAGGGGAACAACCCGTAGACCCATTCATCCCGGTGCTTGAAGAGGACCTTGTCCCTGCAACACCACGTTCCCCAACCACAAGGCAATCTGATGGCGAAATTCCAAACAGCCCAATCCCCTTGGTCTCTGTGGTCTCGTCACCACACTCTGAGGTCACAGCCTTCGCCCCTCCCCCGTCCATCCCCCCCCCCACCCCGTCACAACTTAAAAAATGTTTCTGCTGCGACCATAGAGAAACAATTCACCAGCCAAAACATCCGATTTCCTGCTTTTTGGTTTGGACTCAGAAGACCGCTTTGACATCGACCACCCGTCGATTTTCAAAACCCTCAAACACCAAGCTCAAGTTAAACGACAGGGCCAAAGCCCAATTTAACCAAAACTATGGCAAAGTTGAGAAATTCCTGGACTCCTTCCAAGCGGAATTCTCTGACCAAAGAAACATAATCTACACTCTCGAATCCTAAATTTCGTTGCTTCAATCCGAGAACACAAAACTGCTCCAAACGATGGCTGACCTGAAGATTGCACATGCCTTAACGTCAAAAAAATGCTCTATCAACACCACCTCACAAAGGCTTGAACCCCTCAACTGTAATATCGCCTTAGATCCTCACACCTATTTCATTCACGGGTCGCACGAAACCAGCCTCCAAATCCCGTGTCGGTTCCTTCACCCACGCATGGCTTCAACCTTCTGACCCAAGAATTAGGCTAACATCTTTACCAACAAGACCGGCCACGGGGCTCCAATTCAATCAGGATTTTTAACAGAAACTCTTAGCATCCTTTTCGATGCCCAGAATCTCGTTCTTCACAACAACATTACCAAAGCCTGGGAATCCTTAAGTTGCAACATGTGTGGGTCATTCATTCTATGCATACTCGCTGTAGCAATATGACAATTCCGACACATTTGAACCTCTCCATCCAAATTTCTCTCAGCTGCCCGGCCACCAAACCCTGGAGCTACCATGTGACCATTGCCGAAACAAGGCCAAAAGATGCCACTTTGGGCTTCACCAACTTGCCGTGCCAACCAGTAAGCTCCCCACCAAGAAGGTCTCTCCCCCCCCCCCCCCCCCCCCTCGTAGCTTTTTCCTTTAAAAAAAAAAAAGGGGCCTTCTTCTCCAACTCCGGAGGCTCCAACCTCGGATTACCCATCCCAACGTGGAACCCCCTGGGTTCACATCAACTTATCGGCAAGTTGTGAATGCAGGCCGGCAAACTTTCTTAAGAAACCAAATTTAAAATTTCCTTTTTCCAATTTAACGAACTTAACCAAAATCTGCCCACAAAGCAAAACTTCTCTTCTGTCTTAAAGTGATAATAAAACAAAGGAAAATGAAATCTTCTTAATCAACATTTTCCCCGGACCCAAATGCTAGGCTAGGACCCCCCCCCCCAAAAAAAAAAAGGGCGGTCAACTCTTCAAACCGCACCTGGAACAGCCACATACTTGCCATCCCAGATGTACCTGCACTCCCCACCCTCCTCTTCTGGCGGAAGGACGTAGACAAACCACCGAACGAAAATCCCAAGCTGAAGTCGTCAAACCCTCCTGACGAACATAGCAAATGGAACCAATTCAACTTCACCCGTGAAGACCGTGACACCAGTTCCAACGATAAGGTAAAGTCAGTTCAACCTTTCTATTGTGAAAAAAAAAATAACCGAAAACAACACAACTGAAAGACAGTGTAGGAAACATGAAATCCCTGACCGTGAACTTCGTTCCCGGCCAAATCTCATGGACTCCACACTGACACTGCCTGCCTCAGAACCCCAGGGAACTCGCTTTAAAGGTTCCCGCTACCAGAGTTTGATGAGGTCGGCCTGTCAATGCAAAAGTTGACAGGTATTATAATTTTTCCTAAGCAATAAGAAAGCCCATTTTGCCGGCCCTCGGTGCTGGCCGACTAAAAATGGTTTCTTTTGCGGAAAAAGTACAATACCTTAGGCCCAACCCTGCCTCCCCTCTCGAGTCAACTTTTGACAGTTGAGAGACAGAGAGATGACAAGCTCTGGCAGCTTCCACTCTTATAGGGAGGACCGCGCATGCACCGGTTGGGAACCTGAGGCGGCCGACGATCTTTGAAATCTTAAGCGCAAGCAGCATCGTTGAGACAACAATGCAAAAATTGAGAGGTATTGTACTTTTTTCCGCAAAAGAAACCATTTCTAGCCAGTCAGCCCAGAGGGCCGGCAAAATGGGCTTTTTTAAACTTTTTTCTTGTACTGATGACTATTCGCAAACACGAATAGAAAAATGTTCTGTGTATTGAATGTGAACATGAGAAAGGGGGAATGGTTTGTCAGATGCTTGCCATAAACGTGTTTTTTTTCTCTATCGACAACTTCATCCAATCGTGTTCAAGTCGACAACAATGGTAATGAACCAGTTCACAATAGGTAAGAGTTTCGTAATACGGAAGTAAACGGTTGGGGGAATAAAATGGCAATGGGATAAAAAAAAAGCAAGTTCATCCTTATGATCCATAAACCAGAATCTCCAAAGACATACCCAGATGTACTACATGACAAGCCCTTGTTAAACATTCCACATGTCATAAAACATGCCGAACGTGACATGTTCCACATCTTCAATGAACATGTCGTGCAGGTGGATAAGCCATTTAAAGCTAGCTAATATTGATTATGAACCGGAAGCAGAAAATAAGTCAGCTGGTGTGTGACAAGCTGTAGACGAATGAAAAAGAACCTGGGGGTAAGAGGAAGGAGGGTGCAGGTGATAAAAAATTTTCTATTATTTGCATTCGTGAAAAAGTCAACGTGTCTAACTTGCCCAACAAAGACTGAAGTCCACTTTTTCCTGAGCTGTTTTTAGTTTTTGGTTAATAATTTAAGAAGAACTCAACCCAACTTATACGTTTTTTAGATATTCATTAGTCAAAAGCTCTCGGATAGACAATTCAAATGGCTTATGTGAACGTTTAAATTAGTAAGTTTTTTGCGATGTTATTTAAAAAGGAAGATAATACAAAAAAAACAAAAAAACAATAGAAGACCAATAAATCGTTCTGCAATGGCACCATCAGTTCGGGAATACAGCATTGGAAGTTACGCTGATTCTATCATATGGGATGATGTCAGCTGAATATAGTTTTTTTTTTAGGTAAGGTTGTATGATGAAATAAAAATAATTCACAGGCAGACAAAATACGTGTTTCAACAACGAAATAATTTAACACAATTTTGTATTTAGAACTGAATAATTTTCAAATCATCGCTTCTCTTGAATGCCTCGATTGCCTACGAAAATTTGTACTCAACGTGAAATATTTTATTTTTCTATTTTTCAGGACTTGTCGTTGAAACAGAAGATGATTACAGCACTGTCAATGCAAAAGTGTTTTTTGCCTCGTATTTCAATTCAGGTGCACATTCAAACTTAACCATCGACTATGGAGATGATTCAATAACTGGATCGACACGTAAGCTATCCTTTTTACAATTATGCGGCTTAGATTGTTACAAACACGTAAAGCAAGTAAAACATGTAAAAATAAGGCAACTTACATTTTTTTTTTACCTTTTCACTGGTACCTTTGAAAATTTGTCTTCGTTATCAAAGGTACCAGAAAAAAGATTAAAAAAAAAAAAAAGCACAGCACTGTGGGCATCCATCTCATAGCATATGCCGTACTGGATTTTTCCTGAATGCTATTTTCGGCTAGCATCTTGTATTTTCAAAAAAAAGGAGTCGTTCTTTATAATAATATTAATAATAATAAATAAATAATAAATTTATTGCGTTTTCAAAGGCTCGAAGTTTTAAATAAAAACTTGTGAGAGCCGCAATAAATAAATAAATAATATATTTAATACATAATAAATTACACAATATATACAAAATGGTTAAATACGTACAAAAAGGAATTAATTTACAATAAAATCCGCTGTTTAGTTATTTTAGTATTTTAATATTTAATAGTTATTTCCTATTCAGCTAACAGCTGTTTGTGAGAACCTTTAGTTTTTGTAAGAATTTACTGATACTTGTTTTAATTCTTTTTTCAAAATTCCTTTACTTTGATAGTTTAATATTGTGGGGTCCAATTTTTTGAAAATGTGTGGGATGTAATAGGGTTTGTTTCATAATCCATAAGCATTGTTCCACTCTGGTATTCTATATTTCTGTGTTTTTTTCCTTAATCATTTGCTTTTGTTTTCATCATAATTTTTGTGTGTATTTATGTAGTAATTCTTTATTACTACCACAAAGTCTCGTAGTTCTATAATTTTTAAAATGTTATTTTTAAACATTTTTATTTTTATTAATTTAATATAATTTTTTTATTTTTTATTTATTTTTTAGTTTTATTATGGTGCAAAGAAAGAACCTCCATGAAGTACCTGGGTACTTGTGTATGGTGGTTCATTACATTTAGTTCAACAAATACACAGAATTTATCGATCTGACACATTAAAACTTAAGTAAATTCATCGGTCACAATAATAAAACGTCACAAGAGTGTTTTTGAACAAATTTAACAAATTTAGAACAAATTCAAAACAATTGAACAAAGAAAAAGAAAATTACAGGTTACATACATTTTAACAGAAAGATTTCTGATTTTACAGCAACAATATCAATGTAATTTCATAGCAAACACTTTTTTTTTTAAACAATTAATACTTAAGTTACTAATTGATACATCTATATTAATATACATATGTAACAAGTATTATAGCTTCAATAGTTATACAAAAATAATATATTTAGAAAAGCAAATCACCTGTAAATAATATTTTAGAAGTCATTTTAGAAGTAATGATAATAATAATAATAATACCCCCCCCCCCATAAAACCGAACAGCCATAGGCTCGCAACAGCATAAAAAGTAAGGCTTCCGACTCGGGGTTTAGCTACGTCAAACTTGTCCACTGCAGCCTTGAGCAAGTTCACAGTTCTAGCACTAACCACGTTGGCTGAAAGTGTATTGCACGGGTTGATGATAACTCGGTGTACAAAGTCATTCAGCCTTACTTTCAACCTAACGTGACTCTTGGTCAATTTCTCGGGGCCCCGCGAGTCACATGACCAGGTGAGGTAAAGATTACTCTCGAATCCAACCTAACCCTTCAATGCAGGATGTGGTATGTCAAGATAATGTCTCCTCGAGCCCACCCTTCAGATGCTGAAGCGAGACCAAGTCTTGATAGTCATTCACAGTGTGAAAGCCTCCGAAACGGTGGTACGAGTTGATTAGTCCTGCGTTGAAGAACGTTCAAGACGACTAATATCTTTGACGAGCCATCACCGTTAAGCTTGAATACAATGTACCGTCAGAGGGCTATCGTAAAATTTATAAGTGGCTCTGACTGTGCTAGCATGCAAATAGAGTACATGTCTTTTAATGAAGCTAATGAATATATTTGCCTTGGCGACAACAGTATCAACTTGATCTGAAACACTTAAATCATTCGAGATGATGACTTCTAGGTCTTTAATAGTGTTAACCACGCCAAGTGGCTACCACGATAGTAGTAAGTAAAGGATGGGTGGTTTTGGCCAATGTGCATGACATAGCATTTGTTTGGATAAAGATTCATCCCCATTTCCTCACACCATTGTACAACTTTGTCAAAGTCCTCTTGTAAAATAAAAGCGCATCAGTCAGCATTTTAATGGCACAGTGCATTTTCGTGACATCAGCATACTTCTACGAAACGCTTGAAATGCTGCAGCCAATGTCAACTACAAACAAACAGAAAAGAACGGGGCCAAGCACAGATATGATGAATGATTTAGATGTCAAAAGTCCGAATCAGTTTTTTTTTTTTGATATGTTTACAGCCACTGTCTTGCATTTTTACAAAACATGAACGGAGGAGCCTTTTTTGATGAACACGTTATTCTCCAAAACACGCTCAAATTCAAAAAATAAATATACTCGGTGTTCAGCGGATTTTCCATAGACCTAATAGTCCATTTGGTGTTATTTACGGTGTCTCCTATTTTCTTCACGCCCCCTAATGTGGTCTTGTTTTTGTTTTTACATTGTTGGTCGTGCTCGTGTTTTTTTTTAATCGCGTGGAAAACGTTCCATTCTGTATTCACGTATAATAAATAAAAAATAACGTTCGTCCCACTTTTTTTTTCATATAATTGCTGGGATATCTGTTCATTCATTTTTCAATTTCCCCCAACCAAAATTTGCTGCGCTTACTAATCTGAAATTAAAACAAAAACCTGTCCCTGCCGACCTTTTTTCTGTACATGTTTGGCGATATGTTTATTTTCCTCCCCCCCCCCCCCAAAAAAAAAAAACAAGTGTTTAAAAAAACCTATTTTTCTTGTGACTTTTTTTTTTCTATACATGTCTGGCAATCTATTTATTTTATTTCCATCTTCGCAATAAATAATATTTTAGTGTAAAATTTGCTGTGTGTTTATTCATCTGAAATAATAAAAAAAAAACCTGTTTCTTCCGACTTTTTTCTGTATGTGTTGGGCGATCTGTTCATTTTCCTCTCCCCCTCCCCCCAAGCATTTAGTTTAGTTTAAAATTCGTTACGTTTATTCATAAGGGGAGTTCTGTTCATCTCCTTCCCCTCCCCCTCAACCAAGTATTTATTTTAATTTAAAATTTGCTAGGTCTATTCTTCTGGAATAATCGAAACTCCTTTCCTCCCACTGTTTTTCGTCTGCCGTCAACTCATCGAATAGGCTAACAGTGGATCATACTTATTATTCCAAATTTTAAAAAATGGCAAGGAATTTCAATGCAAAGCTTCACAAGATGCTCAGTGGAATGAACTACGAGTGTGACTTGTAAGTAAAGGCAACAAGGCGCGCTTCGTATAATTACAAGGTGCACAGGTGCACACATAACTGATCGATAAACAAACACAGGCAATCTTATACCACACCCTGATTGGCTGATGCTGTCACGTGTGTATGTCGTCACGATGAACAGCCCCGGTCCGTGGTATAGTGACGCCTGTGTTGTTCTGAGACGTCACCAGGTGAATACGGAGGGCAACGTTTTCCAGTCTATTTAAAAACACGAGCACGAGCAACGATTTAAGACAGAAGCAAGCGCATATTGGGAAGCCTCAAGAAGTAAAAAAATTCGCTGAATAGCGAGCGTATTTATTTTTTGAATCTGAGCATGTTTTTGACGATTACTTGCAGTCGAACATTCAAAGTAAGATGATAGTTTAAATGTTATTCTGAATATTTGTAACCAGTTTGCGTTCAGTCTGATTTTGTGCCGCATTTTACTCAAGCAGATATGGTTACTTAAAGAAAATTCGTGACAAATTTCATTCGATTCGGTTCATGCAATTGGCAGTTACAGCTGTAAATCGCTTTCGGACCCAATTTTGGGCCATCATCTTGAAGTTTCACAAAAGTTGAATAGCATCTTTCTTGGTGTTATTGTTAATATTCGTTACCAATACATATCAAGCTGATAGACTAAGAAGTTACAAGCCAATATTCAGCCATTTCGAATTTTTATCAACTACAGTAGTGTAAAACCTCATGCGTATGGCATTAAGTCGTGTTGTAAAGAATATTTCTGCCAAATTTCATTTCGATCGGTTCAAGAGTTTGGCCATGGCAGTACAACACGGACGAATGGAAAAACAGGTGGACACGGCTCGAACTACAGTCCAAGAGTGAGAAGCAGTCTCTCTGCAGGTTTCCTGGGAACTGTGCTTGGATTCCTAGGAAACCATCAGAAAGGCTACTTTTCACTATTGGACTTATTCACGAATTGAAGCTAAAACGCAATCCACGTTTTAGGCTATTGGGTTTGCTTAAAGATTTCGGAATAATTTTTTTTTCACTTTAAATTTCAGGTACTACCCTAGGGTATTAAAACATCGCGTGGTCTTTACCAGGGGTAAACACAACAGATCAGCGGTAGGGGCTAGGAGGAATTACCCCAAAGACCAGAAGTTGGAAAGATGCTGGT